>JAWWEQ010007245.1:0-48691 GCA_035583055.1 Torymus tubicola
GTGTGTGTGTGTGTGTGTGTGTGTGTGTGTGTGTGTGTGTGTGTGTGTGTGTGTGTGTGTGTGTGTGTACCGGCTATTTATATGTACGTGGGGTCGGTATTTGCACATACACGGAGAAAAAGAAATCAATAAAAATTACCAAACTGCAGTCAAGTAACCAGGACCCAAACTACAAAACCTAAGCTGTTTACCAAACTTTTTTGCAATGTTTACTTAACTTTTTGTAAAATTTATAAAACTTTTAGTAAAACATGTCAAAAAGTTTGGTAAAAAGCTTAGGTTTTCGAATCTGGATCCGGGTTACTTGACAGTTTGGTAATTTTTAATGATTCCTTTTTCTCCGTGTATAACATAATTGTTAATATAAAATAAATTAGTCGAATTTATTTATGTTGTGCAATAATATAAATGGTTTTGGATTCTTGATACGTATTTATTATCAATTATAATTTACAATCACAACTCACAATTCTCATTGGAATTAAAAGATTATAACATTTCTCATGTTATATCAAAATAATGCGTACAGTTGACACGCTGTTTACAACGTTCACCGTGTTTGTCATCTTTGTTTTGAAAATAAGTCTTATTTACATACTGATATGATGCTAACTCCTTCTGCAAAAGTGTTGGTTGATTCGACATTCATGACGTTAAAGTTCTTTTTTCCTATAGATCACTAAAAAGAAGTTCGTATGAATATCAGCTTTTGTAATGTATTTGAGGAAATTGTTTGGTATTAATTTTTTTTGTTAACTGAATCGCGAAAATGTAAATAATTGCAAAGCTCTGGTTGCTCTTCGTTCATTAGTTCTACCATGAGTGAACCTTGTAGAGTTGGCAGTACGAATTTGAACATACTTTTCACTTCCTTCTCAAGTTCTGCCTGTTTTTGTATTTTCATCCTTTCTATTTGTTTGTTTTTTAACTCTGACACCATGCGATCGAATAATATCTCTTTTTCTCTATCTGCTTTCTTCTTTCGTTCAATCTCCGCCTTCTGAGACTCGTTTAACAGATATTGCAGATAACGGTTGGTATGATACTCTCGACGTTCTTCCCATAGCTTTGCAACGTCCTCTTCGGGTGTGAGTTGCCTTTCCACTTCAACGTTACCGTACGATAAAGGTAAGAAAGGTGGTGCATCACCATTTAAGGACGGCTTTCGTCTTTCGAAATTCAAATTCGATGTTTCGTTATTGTTCTCATTCTTTTCTTCGACGTGATAAATACGTGGTTTTTCTTTGCTTAAACTCGCAAAGTATTCAGCTAAAATTGCGTCACCACCAGCTTCCATCGTTAGATTCACGGTTCTGCGTTGTAGTATTTATCACTGTTGATCGCTAAATCAGACTAGAAGTTTGAGCAGAAATTACAAGTGACAGGGACCGTAATATGCGTGTTCGTACGTGTTCTTCTTAACGTCAGATGTCACTACTAAATCCAAAACTCACTGAAAATATAAGTACTTTTTGATATTAGTACGATAATAATGCAAGAGTGATAATCACACATGCGTGAGAATTATACGTATTACTTGTATCTAACACAGTATCAATGAATATTTATGTTCGAAAAAATCGTTTTGTTTCGTCGGTCGTATATATATAAATTATTATTAGAGCTTTTGGGACATTTGAGTAGTATTTTTTATAGGATCGTTATGTTTCAAAAATTTAATCAGTACTCATATCACCGTTTAATAAAATTTATTCGGGCTTTTGTAAGCTTAATAGTGGTTACTAACATCTCGTTAGATTTCCATAAGAAGTATTGATGCACAGTTAAATCCGCGAAAAAATACCGTTTTTCTAATTCAAATTTAAGACGTTTTACGTAAAATCTCCGAGGGCAACGCGCGAGCACCCTATCGTGCTATTTCCAACTCATGTTTATTATACTAAAATGTACTGAAAAAAAATTGTTCCTTAAGCGTTATCAACGTATTTTTTCCTCAGCTTTGCAAAGATGTAAGTAGTGTTGCCAAAAATTTTAATTTTCATCTTCAAAAACTACAAACCGACTTATATCTCAGAAAGCATGATTTTAATATTTTTCTTGATCACTTAGATCGAAAGCTGAGCATTTTTTACGTAAGAATGGATGTTTTCTAAAGAGTGCTCAAGTTATTTTCTTCTAAAAATAGAACGTGAAAAAATTGACGCAACACGTTTCTTTATCATAATTTTGATGTTACCAATAGAAAGCTGAGATGAAATCTTTCTATTTGAAAAAAAAAGTTTGTGAAAGAAATCTATTAGTACAAAACCAATTTTACTGAAAATACATTTTCAATGAAAAATTTAAAACTAACTTTTTGTAAATATTTTGAAGTATCGGCACTATTTTTGATCGGGCAATTATTTTTCTTGTTTTTAAATTATAGGTTGAAATTACTTTTCTGTAAATGAATATTTGATTTCCATGTAGTATACAAGTTTTTCTTTTCAATTCGCCAAGGCACGTATAAATTCGATCATTATTCTCCATTGGCGTTACCTTCCGTTCAGACGTTCACCTCTTTCAATTCTCTTCTTTTATATAAAATCGATACTTTAACATTGAACTATATAAAAATCAACTACGAAAAAATACGTGCAGGGTATTGATCAAGAGAATATGATGCTTCGATGAAATCGAATCATATCTGTATACAGCAACATCATAAATTTTAGTTTAAAAAGATTGAACAGAGTTTTAAATTAAAATTTTTCTTTTATAACGCTCTATTGAAATGATTCATAAATTTATGTAATTTATCTCGAAATAAAATAACCGCATTGTCCTCTGTGAAAGTAGAATATTTCGCTAAGCTCCAGGTTGATAAGAAATGGTATAGGTGGGTGTATTACTACCAAGGATAAATATAAAAATAGAATCGTAGATTGATTGAAATACTTTATTATTGACATAACAGAGATAAAGTAATGTAACATCACAAGAAACATTTGATTTATTGTCAGAAACCTGAATAAGATGAAAAGGTATCTGTTATTATACACGATTTATTATAACGTATTTCTTTCTTAAAACAACACATTCCATGGGAAAACGCGTAACTCCGTTAACTTCCACAGGCTAAACACAAATAATTTCCTTCAACAGACCATGAATGTATTAGCAATGTATCTAAATAATATTTTTTTTATAAAATATTTGAATATTGTTAATACATCGAGTTCAATTTGTTTGTGTTGCGTGTGTGATAATTAACGGAGTTACGCGGAATTTAGGAGGCACTTTTTTGGAGAAACTACCATATATTACTGTAGTAATAAAAGTAAAATAAACGTAATGCCAATTTCAAAAAAAGTATTGCATAATCAGCGTATACAAAGTGAAATAAATTTTTAACTCATTGATGCAATAATAATATTGCAATATTAATAGTGATATAAGGAAAACGAAAAGTGTGCGTAGTACCTACAAACCTTATTAGTATACATGTCAAACAATTCATTAAACTTCAATATAATCTTCCATTCTCTGGATACAATTCTAAACATTGCTCCGCAAAATAATTGAATTTCCATCAGTCGAGTATTGCGCACACCGCACTATCTCATCGAAGATTATACAATTCCACAGTAATACAGATATAAAGCAAACGTAACGTTTCGTTCGGCCGAGACAAAGGGGATAGTAATAAAACGAAGTGAAAGAGTGGATGTATAGCAGACGACAGAGGCCGAGCAATCGATCGGAACGGAAAATCCCTGATTGATCCCTCTACGGATCGCGAAGGGCCGCGTGCATCCTCTCCCACAGGAACGCGAGACAGATGCGGAGAGCAAGCTCCACTATTACTACTACTACGCGTTACCATGACGACCCCTCGTCGGTCATTCGACCACGTACGCGCATAGTCGCGCGAAGATATGTAAAGCTCGCTGGCCTTGCCTTGTACATAAAGAGAGAGAGAGAGAGAGCTCGGTACGCCGGCCACGTTTGAGAGGCAAAACGGGTTATGATTCAATAAAGCGTCCTCGGGAAAAAGCGAATTCTATTTTGCCCCCCTTATCCTCTCTCTCTCTCTCGTCTATTTTTCCCTAGAGGCATTTTGTCTTATCCTCCCGACGAAACTCGAGACTTTATGCGCTCGTATTATATACGCTGTATCTGATTTCTCGAGAGGAAGAGAGACAGCTGAGAGACGGTAGTGAACGTGTTTTATAATGTTCGTTAAACCGGTCGTCTTATCCGCTTGAATTCGCGAGATTTGCTTGTATACGTGAGCGCAAGCTCGACGCAGGGTAATCCTGTGTAAACAAAAGGATTCGTACGTGTGCTTGATGTAGTGAAAGAGGTTTTCGAACAATTTTTTTTCTTTCTCTCGGGTCGCTGCAGTTCGATTCGTCGTCGTTTCGCACGATTTGAATATCTATTAGAGTTTAGCTTCGCGTTAGCTCTGTTCGTACGTGTGCATGCTTTTTTTCTTTATACCGAGCGCGCTTCGAAATGGAGATTGAAATATCCCGTCGTCAGTGTGAAATTTGCACACGTCCTAAATGAGATTCACGAATGGGATTCCGACGAGAGATTTCGGCTTATTGTTTCTTTCGACAAAAGCAATTTTCTTGTCTATTCCAATATGCTTGATTCTCCTGATACATATATGAGCCATTCTACAGAAAAACGAACACTTCACAGCCCAAAAATGGAGATCCGTCATTTTTGAGAGCACACTTACCAAACAAGTTTTTTTTTTCATTTTTTAGGACATACAAATGAAATGGAAGAGGGTGCCAAGTCGGAACCCTGTGCCAACAATTAGTTATGGGCTAATTACTGATAGTGAATAAATGACTAAAAATAGCTCCAGTTTAATCCAAAATAATTTCATTAATAACAACTCAATATAAAATTCCGTAAAAAGAAAAAGAAGCTAGAGAACGAGAGCTTTCCAAATCTTTTTTCAGAATTAGAAAATGTTGATTCCTTTAAAAGTTACGTGAGTTTGAAGTTGGGATAGAAACTGACGAAAAATGGTAGCAAAGGAAGAATTTGGAAAAAAAACCATCAAATTCGTACATGATTCCAGTATTTCGTGAATTTGCTATCATTTTTGTCAGTTTCAAGCCCAACTTCAAACTCACGTAACTTTTGAAGGAATTAACATTTTCTAATTCCGAAAAAAGATTTGGAAAGCTCTCGTTCTCTAGCTTCTTTTTCTTTTTACGGAATGTTATATTGAGTTGTTATTAATGAAATTATTTTGGATTAAACTGGAGCTATTTTTAGTCATTTATTCACTATCACTATCAGCCCGTAACTAATTGTTGGCACAGGGTTCCAACTTGGCACCCTCTTCCATTTCATTTGTAATGTCCTAAAAAGTGAAGAAAAACTTGTTTGGTAAGTGTGCTCTAAAAAATGACGGATCTCCATTTTTGGACTGAGAAGTGTCCATTTTTCTGTAGTATGGCTCATATATGTACGTATACACGAGACAGCATTTTCGTATCATTGATAAATGCATCGTGTATATATAGAATAATTAAGGCAATGCCTATAAATTGTTTGCGAAGCATCGTATCTATTCTGTAATGTGACACCTTATTTCCTAGGCCACCACGCTCGTGCTATCGAGGTACGGGACAAAACGATCTAATAAATTTAGCAGTATGCTTCGTACTAGACGTCGTAGATTCTCATTCCCTGTATATTATACTTTAACAGCAACTTCGTTTCGTGCGTTAAACATGTCAGAAAATTGGTCATCGAGTAGGCGCTCTGACATAGCATAGTGCTAAAAATCAGTTGAACGAGTTGAGTTATAAGAGAATACAGCCTTGGCGTTAGACACGATAGACGGTCCAATTAACACGAAATGCACAAGCTGCGATGGGCGAACGAGTCATTTCGTCAACTTCGCGCCGCGCGCCGTTACAATGCGGGAGTCGTTGAATTTAAAGTAGCGCGTAAATTGAGGCAGATGATAATAGGTGAAAGGGCTTTTTGAAAGTTTTTTTTACAAGTATAGAGTAAACGGTGTTTATTCTTCGAATGTTCATTGAATAGTTATTAGTTTTATACTTTTATATACGAAGAGGATGTTTTAATGAGTGGTTTAGTGAAAGGAACGTGATATGTTGTATTTTACTAATATATATAGTTTATATTCGGTGAAGAGCAATGGTGTGGCTCAAAGAAGTTTAATGAGTTTAATAAGTTACGCTATATGGTTTGGTTTTATTAATGTTAAATTTTTAACAATAAACGTAAATAATATCTTACATCGTACAACATTGTGCCCGAATAACAAAATGAATAAAAACATGAGACCCAAATCTCTTAAATGTATACATTTATCCAGATCAGGTATCAGGGAAAATTTTCACGTAGCTGTTAGCATGAGATGCATCCAGATTTCCATATTCTATTTTGATCATAGAATTGAATACGTGCACCTATCGCGTTCAACAGAAAATATGTGTCGCGACTCGAAACGTGTTATTGAAATGGCATTTGAAATATTATTTATGTCATTGTTACAATAATGTTGATGAATCATTTTATTTATGAAGTTTATATTTATTGTTAGGAATGGATACATACATGTTTACGTGAACATTTTTAAAACATAGTGTATTTCGGTTCCGAATGTCGTATAAAATATTTCTATAGTGTTTATACTCGAATTTTCTTTTTTACCATCATAAAACTTCCAGAAGAAGGCAAAATTTATATAATTAAGATTTTTGATTTTAGAAGAGGATTGTTTGATAGAAGAACCGTTACTGTATTCTCAGAGAAAAAAAATTGAGAAATAATATTTAAACAAAAAGTAATAATTTGACTAATTCGACATACCGATCAGTGTATTTAATACAAAATTAAGAAACGTCAAAAAACCACATACGGTTTGTAAAAAGTACCCGACATCGAAAGTAATGAAACTATACTTACTAAATTACCATGACAATTAGCGAACTGAGAAAAAAAAGAATTGTCGCGAAAGACGTCGCAACGATCCTGCAATAAAATCGAAAGCCCCTCAGACGCGTAATTTTTGAGAAAATTGTTCCCAGACGCGATAAGGACCGAGAGAGAAACGCCTCCCTATAACACTCACCGGTGTACGCGCGGGGAAATGGCCTTTTCCCGGCGGTGCACACATCGTCTTTCCTCTCTCTCTCTCTCTCCCTCTCTGCTGCACCGCCGATACTCTCTTCTCTCTTTCCCTCCGGAGATCGTCTGCGCGTGCGCGGCTGCGGCTGTAAAGATAAAAGTCGACGGAGAAGCTCTCCTTCGTGGCACGCAGCCGAGTCGTTACTCGAGGGGATGAGCTCTGCCACGGGAGTTCCCGGTGTGGAAAAGGCACTGCGTAGCGGTAGCGGTAGGAACTGGTGGTTCACGGTGCGGTGAGAGGAAGGTTATATTGGTTTTCGAACGGACAGGTGTAGATGCTGCGGTTGTCGAGGCAGAGTTGCAGTAAATGTATATATGGCAAATTTTACTGGCTTTCGTCTTGTTTTATGGTTTTTAACGGTAGTTTAATCTAAGGTTATTTGCAAACAATCCGAAATTGTTTAACTTTAAGAAGAAAATAATAATTTAAGATGACCTCTTTTAAAAGAAACATAATTTTATTCTAGAGCATTGTAGTAATATTCTAAAGTGGAAAAAGTTCTTCAAAAATACAATGCATTCATATATATTTAAAATTATTTCTTTCAGTTTTAAATTTATTTATCAAGTATGAATGCCAACAAAACATTAGTGTTTTCAGTAAAGACGAAGCAGTAATCATAAATTGTTAAAAAAAATACTTGCTTTATTTGACAAATAAGTTTATTTACGTATAGCATTCGCACATATATTACATATATTAATATGAAAATTTAATTAAGAAAAAATTATGTGTATATCTGCACAAAGATGATTCAAACTACAGTAAACGGCAGATTTTATTTTAAAAAAATATCTTTTCCTTTGAAGATATTTTTATTAAAAAATAATTTTTAATAAATTAATCTTGAATAAATAATTATTCAATTTGACATTAGAAAAGTTTAATCTTTACAAAGTTAAGCTCTTTTTTACCTTAAAGTTCTCTAATATCTTATTCATTTCTTCTTCAGAGAAAATCTGATTGAATCTAAATCTCAGTTTTGTCAATCGAGTTTTAGCTTATTTCTGGTTTGATATTAAATGAAATCATACTAGATAATGTGAAGTTTTTTATAGTGTAAGAAATGAATGATATTTGGATAAAGAAAATAATACAATTATCAATTACTTGGTATACGTCGGTCGATTTAAATACCAGAAGCAATATTATTTATTTAAAAATAAAACTAATAATTACAAAATTTATTTATTCCATATTTCTTATAATATGCTAACGTATTTAATGAAAGTTGAATGGTAAGTATCCATTTATTATACAAATTTAATTTTGTAATAACTGATCATCATCGTGGCATGGTGCATAACCTACAATGCTAATAGCTGCAATAATTAACAAATATTTATTAACTTATAAATCTTAGTTAAAATGTAACGTATCTATCAAAGAATAAATGTTTAAGATTTTAAAGTAATGAAAATTGAATTTTACTTACGAGGATAGTTGCAATCATTATGACAATCGACGGCACTTGGATTAACATAAGTTTTTCCATCACTTCCGCAAACTGGTAAAAGCATTCTGTTTGTCGGACAATCGCAAGTGCATGGTTCGTTTGCAACAATTTTCACATCTAAAAATATTTAGAGGAATGCAATTATTCTGCCTCAATAATAAATTAATAATAACTTACTTGCTTTATAACATTCATTATAGCAATCAACTGCACTACGACTAACGTAAGTTCGATTATTGTCACCACATACAGGCAAGTATAACAGGATTTCAGGACAGAAACACTCTTCAGCAGAGCTTCCAACCAGGAAAAATACTAGGCTCATGAAATTGAATTTAAAAATGACGTAAAATTGAAATTACATATTACACTTTTAGGTTAACTTACCAGAAAAAACAAAGCAGGTGGGCACTAAAAACATTTTGTATGTGCGTCTTAGTAGACTATACTTTATAAGATACTAATTGTATAATACTTTTATATTCTGTTTACTGTTCCTCAATTTTGCTTCACGGCTTGTTTTATACTTGCGGAAATGTTTTCGCTCCGTGTACGTAATACACAACACTAACGTTTAAAGTGCTTAACGAAGGTATTTGTTTCAGGTAACAGTCATTTTTTTAGCCATAAAAGTTTTCGATAAAATGTAAAAATTTGCCTTGACATACATTAAATACATCGATAACAAACTTAATAGAAGTCGTAACCACAGTAGCTTAAATGCCTAATTGGATAGACGTAATAGGAAGTTACGATACATATATTTAATGTTACAATAGACTATTGTAGGCTCTAATAACGAAAGTTTGTCAAAGTACATATAGAATTTGGAACCTTTTTATAAATTATAAATGTATGGCAACTTGTACTTAATTAAATTACATTAATGTTTAGCAACTCAACAGGGATTAAAATAGTCTCTTCTATACATGTCTATAAGAAATCATAATTAAGCCACCGAATGCTTTTAAATCGATTATTTCCTAGTAAAGTAAATATATACCACTAAGAGAACATATTTTTCGTTAATTATTTTCTTACCTTTATGGCGTAGATGTGAAAGAATAAATTAAAAAAGCATTTAAATCAGACGATAGCATCTTTATTTTATTTCGAAGAATATGTTTTACATTTCAACAAAAAAATATTCAATTGTGTTTATTTTTCAACATTTATTTATGAAATATTACTTTGATAATCTAAATGGTTAATTCCTTGTCACCAACTTTACATGGCTGTTTGAGTTTAATTTTCAATTCTGCAAAAATTAAACAAATTATGTTGTATGAAGTACATCTATAACATTAATTATACTTTACTAAACTCAAAAAAGTTTTAGAGTAATAACTTACGATGATAATTGCATTTGTTGTGACATTCAATTGCATGTCTATTGACGTATGTTTGGCCATCACTTGCGCATACTGGTAAGCGTGTAAGAGGCATTGGGCAATTGCAAGGGCAGCTCCCAGGTGCTACCAATTTTATGTCTATAAAAAATATTTTAGTCTGTTATATCACAGTCAATAAAAATTTAAAACATGTCACTTTTCAAATATTTGACTTTTTTATTCGAATATTAACAACATTAGTGGAAAACATTGTTATGTTTAAAAAGTAAAAACGCGAAAAAAAGAATTTTATAAGTAAAAATTAACGTGAAGAAATTTAAGACATTGATAGACACGTGGAAACATGTATTGTTAAACTAACCATTTTTCTTGCATTTATTAAAACATTTCAATTCACTTTGACTGTCGTAGGTTCTTCCGTCACTTCCACATACAGGTGTACCAGGTATTCTTATTTCTTCCTTAGAATCTTTATTCGGGCATTTACAAGCAGTCTCGTTTTCTTCTGCAGCTAAAATAGCTGGAATCACTGCAATAATCATGTAAAATTCCGTATTTTTAATTTGTGATTCGAAAATTTTCTATGTGTTTGTTACTTACAGTATAGAACAAAAAAAAACCTGAACATTTTTTTGTATTTTAATTTTTATTTGTACCAGTTACTTGAATACCTGCCTCTACAAGTAATGCTTGGACGCTTTTACATCAGCGTGACGTGTTACCTCATAAAAAATATTTTATAAGCGCGAGCTGCGCATTAAAATTTAGATAATGGCAAATAAACTGTTTTCTTTTTCGAAAAATTTAAATATTGAAAAAAATTACTTTAAGTTGAAGGTATTAATTAAAAAAGAACAAATATTTTAGGTTATACATTTATATATTATATGCGTTAAATTTAATATATTACTACGGTAATGGTAAAGCAAACTATAGAGATTCCTATGGGGAATTTTGTTATTATTTAAAGTAATTTTTAAGTTTTACAAAATTGTTGCAATCATTAACTATTCCTAATAATTTCAGGAACAGTGAATGATTCAAAGAAATACTAAGCGTACATTGAAAATTAAAGAAGAATTATAAATTGTAATAACGAATTTATAAATATGTAAAAGTAGGGATGCGACCGAGTAGTTCGAAAATTGTTTACTTCTTCTTTATCGGATTACCAAATGAATGTGAGTGAAAATAAATGTTTAAAGCATATAACATTGCAAAGTTTGGACACATATAAAGTTTATATAACAATTTTATTCCATTTGGAATCTACTAACAATAACTTTTGACTCGTGTATTTTTTCGAGTTTTTTTCCAGGTAGAAACTCAAAAAAAGTTCCATTTTGGTTGCATGAATAATATTATAAGATTACTAATATTTTCTGTGTCACTAAATCTTTTTAGTGTACTCGCAACTTAAAATATAAGCAATTACAATCCAAAATGTTATCATTAACGCTACTATATTCAAGTTTATTGCAAAAAGTAGGAAGAAATTTTCGATCTACTTGACCCACCCCTATGCAAAGGTTTTACAAATTTCCGAAAGTGTAAAAACTAAGTAATTATGTGTATAAGATACAAAACGAATACTATATGTCACCACTAACTAATTTCTTATTTATTCTAGCCACTTTCAATTATTATGTTGTTGCAATAACTGAAAAATTCATGAAGCAAAGTATGTGTATATTTTGAATTTCTCTGTTGTTACTCAAACCTAAAATATATTAGGGGTTTACAATTCACGTTAATGAAGCTAATATTTCGACTGACAAAAATTAGGTAAATTGGTAGTGGCACTATTAACTTCATTTATGTGAATTACAATTTAACATGTCGCCATTCATTGCAAATGTTTATACATGTCCCATTATAATTGACCACGCCTCTTAACTTTTCAGGTAAACACTTCACGAAAAAATTCCCTGATAAAAGTTGTAGGGCTCGAAGAGAGCCAACCAATGGTGAGCCTGACCCTGATCTTGAAGGGCATGCTGCAGGACGTTTGACGATCAACTTTATTGTTTTAAATACGAGATCAAAATAAGCGTTTCCATTTAAAGTAATTTTTTTATTGAAACATCACTTTTATTTGCTTAATTTTAAGAATTTTAGCATTTTCCGTCATTTTAAAATTGGTTAGATAAAAAAAACTTTATATTTCAGATTATTTCACCTATAACTGTATAAATTTGAAGTAATTCAAAGTAATTTTTGCGCGACTCCCTAATCAAAGGAATACTGCACGAATATGTTAGCTAAAATTTTAAAATACAATAGTTGTAATGTGATTACTTTAATGTATTATAAACAAAGTGTATTTAACATGACTAAAATAACTTTTTCTAACAAAATATCCATATTTTAGAAACAGATATCATTAGTCCAAACCATTATTGATAAAACACGAAACTTTTTTGTTTCTCGACTGAATTTCACTATGAAGGGCATATTTTGTTTCTTAAATCATTTTGTGAGGCGTTGCCGAAAAAAAATTAAAAATTAATCTTAATTTGAAAAAGTAATAGGTTTCGTTCATAAATTCGTGCATCTTTCTGGGTTGGGTTTTGGATAATTTTGAATTTTTCCTTTGAATCCAAAATCAGTTGAGGAACATAAAAAATGTCCATGTTTTATCAATAATTGTTTGTGCCATGTTAAATACACTTTATTTATAATACTTTGACTATCTATATCATTTTCAATAAATTAATCGCGTTACAACTGATCCTCCTATCTTAAAAAATGATGGATTTATTGTGAAATCATTTTATGATTTGATTGGTGGGAGTAATGGGTTGCTAGGTTATAAAAACAAAAGTGGCGAGCGAAGCGCCCTTAGAGATGACTAGTTTTTTAAATTTTGTATAACCTTACCACGCAGCACTATTTTGACTAGGGAGTCATTAAGTGCCGTATTAAGCCCTGTGCATAAAAGTCGGTAGAATTCATTATAAAAAGCTACACCAAAACAAAAATTTTGCCCGTGCAATATCTCTGAGTAAAATTGATTTACAGATTATATCTTGGGCCACTTTATTAGAAATTATGTCTACTTAAAATAAGTTGTAAGTATTTTATTGTTCTTTTTTATATTATAAAATTATATTTTATTATATTTTTTCAGTCGATTTTAGCGTAAAAAATTTATAGGTCGATGACCTCCGTAAGGATAGAGTATATGATTTACTTCTACAAATATGTCGTTATTTTACTATATTTGCCATAAGTTATTAATTTTAAATAAATGACATTTTATAAAATGGTTATTCTTTTATTGTTTGTATCGCAACTTTTGTCAATTATATCAATTATAATAAATTGAAATTATCAATATATAAATTGATGATTAAAAGTGACAATTAAAGAATCAATTATAAAAATAAAATAATTAACAATATTTAATTTTTCATACAATCATGTGTATTGATTAAAGATACCAAGATATTCATAGCATTTTATTATTATATAACGATTTTACGAAATATACAATTTATATAAGCAAGTGATACAACATTTTATTTATATAAGAATTTATTTGTAAGTAGACTCTCTAAGACGGAGTTTCTTCGTTATCTTCGTCCTGATTGCAAAGCCCATCACTTACAATCTCAATTTCTGCAAAACAAAAGTAACAAATAACGTTATTGGTTCTTGAATTTCATAAAAATGTTTTATAAAAAAAATATTAAATTCATTTTACTTTTATCATAACATTGATTATGGCATTCGACTGCTCCTCTATTGGGATATGATTGTCCATTGCTTGCACATACTGGGAGATATTCTAAAGTTATAGCACATCTGCATGGACATGGGCGATACGAGTAGACAATTACGTCTGTAAAAAGTTTCAGAAAGCAATGGCGATGTCACTGAATAATTGTCATCAAAGTTGTATTATGTAATTACTTAATTGTAAAGTTAGTAGTTTACCTGTTCCATAGCATTTGTTATGACATTTCAGGGCTCTCTTGCTTTCGTAAGTTATGCCGTCAGTTCCACACACATGTGGACCTTTCCGAAATCTTCGCTCGTCAACGCATTTACATTCTTGAACCTCAGGCATAGCGAGGGCTGTTACTGTTCCCAAAACTGAAAAATTTAGTTGTTTATAAATTATAAGTGTTCGACAGGATATACTTTATAATTCGTATTATATAAAATATTTGTTATTCTAGCTTTTTAAATCCATACTTACTTGCTAAAAGAAAAAATATACTGTATTTTGACATTTTCATATAGACGATATTAACTGTTTTGTAAACTTATAAAAAAAATCCGATACTCACAGTCGTAGTGCTAATAGTTTTGGTAGCCTTGGCATTTTTATAGAGTTTAATCTTATCAGTAATTGTTGCGTCATATTTTATGTGAAACAAATCACGAAACCGAATTTAAATTGATTTCCCGACACGAGTGTAGTACACTCTCGAA
Source organism: Torymus tubicola (assembly GCA_035583055.1). Classification (NCBI taxonomy): domain Eukaryota; kingdom Metazoa; phylum Arthropoda; class Insecta; order Hymenoptera; family Torymidae; genus Torymus; species Torymus tubicola. The sequence continues at coordinate 14,381 of JAWWEQ010007245.1, forward strand.
TATACTTACAGTTTATAGTCATAACTAACTTATACTTTATACTTTTGCGTACTAAGTTTTTCGTACACTGTTAGAAAACTTCCATATATATAGATATACTGTGTTTACATTTTAAGATTCCAAATGTACACATTGTATGTCTATATATATGGAAGTTTTCTTACAGTGTAACAATTTAAAAAAAAAAAAAAAAACAGTTTTTGTAGTGTCAAATTTTTGCGACCATTTTACTACCACGTATTATCATAAAAAAAAATATTCCCCTTGATTACGTTCCACAGCGGCTGCACTCGACAATGGCTGCCTTAAACGCCGTGCATCAAACACACAGACACACACACACACACACATACATACATGCCTACAGCTCGAAACTTTGTTCCTCCCCATGCGCAAGCGTGCGTACGTAATTCCACCAGGCGCACGTAAACTTTACAGTGGAAATACGGTGCATCAAAATTTCGCGCTGCCGCGTTTCAAATTACCGGGAAGGTACGCACATTCGCGTATGTGCAGCGCTTTTTGGAAGAACCGCGTGTAAAGCCGTATGACAAAGTTGGGCCGGCACGGGATACATACGATTCGCGATCACTGCGGCGCACAACCGCGTCCGCTCCACGTATAGGTATATACGTTTGTATAAATTAGGCCGTTCGCGCGCCGCTCCGAATTATCTGGACAATGTACGCGGAAGGCGTGGCGCAAGAAGTAATGCGCGTGACCATATAACGCGCTCGCTCGAATTGTACGCGTATATACGCGCTTGAACATTATCACACACACACTCTCTCTCTCTCTCTCTTGCTCTTTTCCTCGTATATGTGCGTACATAGTATATATACGCGTTTACTCGTTTACATATTACCGTTACGCGAACGTATGCGCAGGCATTTGTGGACACTTAAAGGGGAAAGGTTTATTTATTAGCAAGTTGTAAAACGACGAGGTCATGGGTATATGTATATAATATAGATATAGTTACGGGTGGGAATAAACGAAGTGCGAGCGGACTTTTGTTATAGTCACGTGAGAATAAATTTAATTATTCCAAGACCTGATATGGATAAACACTGTACATATATACGTTGTGTGTGTGTGTGTGTGTGTGTGTGTGTGTGTGAGTGTGTGTGTGTGTGTGTGTGTGTGTGTGTGTGTGTGTATATATATATATATATATATATATATATATTAGCTCTGGCTGCGACTGTGTAATCTGTACTGTTTGTCGTCTATGTGTAACTGGCTAGAAGCGTAAACAAGTATTGCTTATACTCGGCGAGTCTTGATCGAAATCTAAGATGATCTCTGAAATGATTGTTCGTGAACTGTTTATAGTTTATTAAAGCAAAATAAATGGTAAATACTATTGCGATTTTGTCACCTTCAATTGTTTACTTAATAATGTTGAATAAGAAAGTTAATTAAAGAATTAAATTGTACTTAGATGTTTCATCATATTTCTCGATAATTATTCAATGTTATATTTTATGAATCCTGACTAAAAGCCACTTTTAACAATTTTACAACCCCCATTACCTTTTTCATGTATATATATTTGCAAATATCACAATCGAAAAATGGACCCAAAAATATTTTTTCGACTACACCTTCCAAATTAGGTTTTTCTTATTGGCTAAGGTGTTTAGAAAAGATATCTGTTGTTGAACAAAGTCCATCGAAGGGTATCATTTTTCTGGGGCTAATAATCAATTGTTTAAAAATGATTAAAAATAGCTCTAGTTTAGTTCTAAATCATTCTACTAAAAACAACTTAATAAAAAAATTTGGAACAAAGAAAATTAAATTAAAGAGCGAGAGCTTTCCAAATCTTTTTTCAGAATTAAAAAATATTGAATCCTTCACAAGTTACGTAAGTTTGAAGTTGAGCCTAAAATACACGTGGTCAATGGCTGGGACAATTGTTGACTTTTTCACACCGTTTTTGTGAATTTTTATGTATTTTAAGTTCAACTTTAAACTCACGTAACTTTTGAAGGGATCAGCATTTTTCAATTCTGAATAAAATTTGGAAAGTACTCACTCTTTAGTTTTATTTTCTTTTTTCCAAATTTTTTAGTAAGTTGTTTTTGGTGGAACGATTTAGAACTAAACTAGAGATATTTTTAATCATTTTTAAACAATTGATTATTGGCCCCAAAAAAATGATGCCCTTCGATGGACTTTGTTCAACAACAGATATCTTTTCTAGACATCTTAACCAATAAGAAAAATCTAATTTGGAAGGTGTACTCGAAAAAAATATTTTTGGGTCCATTTTTCGAAGTTTTTCGCAGCGTTTGTGAGATTTGCACATATATGCACGAATATATTTGTTACTTCATATAACTAAATTAAAATTAAAGTAAAAATTAAGTTAATATATAAAAATAGCAGTAGCTCAAAATTTAATGCACTTTCACGCCGTGCAAAGTACTCTTAGGTCAGTATCGTATACAATTTTATATCACTGTCTGCCCTAAGCCCACTGTCACGCCTATCCGTGCCATAAGTAGTCCTTTTTTACACCGTGAGGTTAGCGCGCGAGCGCAGCGAATGCGATAAACACGGTGTAAAAAAGTACTACTTAGGTCACAGATATGCGTGACCTAAGCCCGCACTTAGGTCACGCAGTGCTATAAAATTTAATTAAAATACAATTTCTCGTCCCTTTGATTAAGTCGTTAAATCACAGCGCCATAAGTACACGTTATCCCTCCGAACGACGAAATATTAAACGAGAAAGCGCGGCCGCGAAAGCGAGAAACGTAGTCTGGATTCCGTTTAACGCGTGAAATTGTGTGTGTGTGTATTCACACACACTAGGGACAGAAACGAGGGACGTCGAGCGAGTTGGGGTAGCGCGCACATTTAATTAATATTTGCGCGTTGGACGGCGGTGCATTTTGGAAATAATGACGGCGTGGCCATTAGTAGGATGCTCGCTAGTCTCATCATCGTAAAGTACGATTAACTTGTTGAGCCGATGACACGACGCTGGTGAATTTTGAACTGTTCATTTGTTAAGCGTGTGTGCGTGTGAGTATACGTGCACGCAGAGATCGCTGGATGAAATAATTTTGACTCTTTGATGATTTTGTTTACGTGTAAGAGAAAGTTTATGGATGACGCACTGGTGTATTTGTTCGTTTAATTTGTATTTTATTTTGTTGGTCATATTATTTATATTGTTTGATTTGATGTAAAAAATTATTATATTAATTTAAAAGAGTTTTGTTGTAATATAACCACGATTTTGCATTTGTTGGCTTAAGGAACCTAATTAAAGTAACCGTTTTTCAACTGATGTACAAATACGTCGTAAGCGTGCGTTTTACGATTTTTGTTGTCAGTTATTGAAGCGGACGTTTTTCCATTTTTACCTTCCGCTGAAAAATTCTCCGAAATTTTTCGGAAATATTATGAATTATTGGAAACAACAAATGTTTTGTATTAAGTATTAGTTATGTACAATATATAAGGTTGAAATATTAATTACACTGTAAAGATTTGTGTAATTGTTTATTTTAAATATATAGTGTTACACAAACGGCTGAGTTATAAATCATATGTATATTTAAAGTTAAAAAAATTATTATTTGGTTTAAGTATGAAATGACATTGATAATTTCGACGTAATTCCATTGGCTGAGACGAGTGTTTATTGCAAGATTAGCAGTCTCCATAATGAGCTAAAGTAACATCTGTAAAATAAGAAGGCATTTAGGAGATAATTATTTTAAACGTTAATTAAATAGATAATTTATTAATTATTTATTCACATTTGAGAAGGAAAACTTACTCTCTTTGTTGCATTCATTATGACATCGGAGTTCTCCTGGGTTAGAATAAGTTACTCCATTGCTTCCACAAACTAGTCTCAATTCTTTTGTATTAGTACATGTGCAATCGGAATTTCGAGGAGCTGCCATTATGCACATTATTGAAAGTACTATTATACAAAATTAACAATTTTATAAAACAGCATAAGTTGCATAACACACAATATAAAATAGTATGCCAATTTGAACCTACCCATTAATAGAATAAAAATTGAGGTCTTAGACATTTTGGAAAAGGTGTTGTATGGCTTCGAAGTTAGTCAACTTAGTGATGTCGATGTCTTAGAACTTTGAATATTTATATAGAGGTTCAAGCTCCATATGGATAATCAAATTTTATAGTAAAAAGACGCGTGCGTAAACATACACTGTAAGAAAACTTCCATATATATATAGATATACAATGTGTACATTTGGAAACTCAAAATGTAAACACAGTATATATATATATATGGAAGTTTTCTAACAGTGTATTAAACTTGCTTTTCAACACATTTTAAATGCACTCATACATCCTCGTTATAATCAAGTTTTATGTTTAAACCATAAACTGCAATAATAAGCAAGGTAATTAATCGATCCTAGAAAACATGTTTATCTTATAACTCTGCAGATTTATCACCCGAATAATGCATTTTTATAAATATTACTAAAACTGCAAGATAATTAGTCAAACAATTACTAAGCTTCACCCTGAAACAACTTTCTCTAATATTATCACAAGCAACTGTTATACTCCTCGCGTAATTAATCACCCCTCGTATCACAGACCTACTTATACCTCTATGAACCTTTATATATACACACACATACACATACTTGCCTAGTATCAACGCATACGTTGTGCCCTCCGTCGGATACAGAAAAAATTTTAATTACCCGCTTCCACGCCCTTTAATAATTCGAACGAGCTTCGCAAACGGGTATATACATATACAGTACTGAGGTGGCCCACTACTACCATTACTCAACGATTTCCTCGCAGCGACATTCCGCGCGCAAATAATAAATGGAAAAGCCATCAAAGAACATTCCCCAAGCTGGAACGTAAACTATCCGCGAGGTGATCCCGTAAATTTTGAAACGACGCCTGCGCCTGCGGTTCAGTGGGTATTATACAGTACCCTATCGCGCGTATATAGTGAACGCCAACGTATAGTTGTAAAATTAGAAGACTGTTGTTTCATCTTTTCCGATCATCATATTCGCACATCATATACGGTGATTGGTCTGATACAAGATACATTCTCGTCTAAATTAAAAAAAAAAAAAAAAAAAAAAAACAGAAGAAGAGAATACCTTTTGGTCAATGTATGCAGCTTCACGTTTAATGGAAAAGCTGTTATCAAGGTGAAACAAAAAATTCAATTCCAGCGTCATTGCTAGAACTAACAGACGGTATATAGGAACTACGCTTTTTTTTTACACAAAGCGGAGGTTTTCAAAATTCCCGCTCACTGAAAACCGATAAGCCGGTAATGGTCGGTGAAATTTCCAGCGAAAACTGCGCGAGCGAGAGATGTGTTTGAGTTGGCAAGAAGGAGGAGTGTCTATATATATATATATATATATATATATATATATATATGTGTGTGTGTTTGCGCTCAGTGGATATGGTGGTATTTGATATATTCCCAGCTCGGGTTTAGCGGAGCGTTTTATATAAAGCGAGCTGTGTTTGACTGGTTTCTGATCGCTTGGATTAATTCGTTCCGGATCTTTGATTCGCTATGGGTATTTAGCGAATTGAAAGTTTTCATAAGCTGCGGGAATCTGAAAACAAGCTTTTCGTATAATTGTTTGAACATAATTTTGTGTCACCTATAGGAGTAATTAATGTAGACAAAGTTGAAACTGTGAATACGTTTATTCATATATTTACAAATCATATGTGTAATCTGGTATTCAACACGGATAGAATTTTCCCACAAAAATTACCGTGAAATTCGCGGTAATCGAAGATCACCGATCTTTTCTGGAAATTATTACGCGCATTTCCTATAATTATTACTGTAACGTTAGAAAAATTTACTATCGGTACGTTAATTTTTACCGGAACAGTCGGTAAATTTTGCCTCTAGTAAATTTTGCAGCGAAAGTAATATCAAAATTATAAGGACTCATAGGATTTTTTACCGGGCTGTCACGGTAATTTTTACTGCTTTTTAGTACAAATTTTAGCCTTATGTAAAAGGAATATCGGGAGCGCACGTCAATGGCGCTGCTAGCTCCATCGGTGACTGTTATGTTTTGAATGTAAATATAACCTATAAATGCAAATCATTGACTTTAAGATAAATTCACTGTTTTATCTTTTTTCGTCAAATAAAAGGTAAAAAAATGTTTTAAAACACGCAAATTTTGAAAAATATTCAGAAGCCACGGAATAAAGCACGACTATGAAAGTAAACAGGTTAGTACGAATGATTTCAAACCTGAAATTTTCCTGTATGCACCGTACAAAGTTCCGAAACGTTCTAGTGTTCCTTACGTAGTGCAGTTACCATGCACACCGGTAATTTTTCCCGTGAATTTCGTGGTAGTTTTTACGGAAAAATTCTATCCGTGTATTCATCTTATATCAGAGTATTGCGCATAGTATAATATGCATACATTTATCTGCTATATAATACAACAATATCAGTATATCTATTTATTACACACTTTCTTTTGCTGCAATGAACGAAAGGCTCGCGTTAATATAGACTCGCCACGTAAGCTAAAGTCTACTTTTAGATTAGTATCCCCATATTCGTTCCATATAAATAAATCCATATCCTTGAACAGAAAAACACGAATCATCATCGAAACATTTCATAATCGCAAACATTTCGTTCCCTTCTATACGCTACAACGAAAATCATCCTCGGTAGGCCAAAGACAACATGCACGGGCAGTTACGTCCATTACTAAGCATCTAATCGCCCCAGCCGTGAGGCATCTGATTAATCGCGGCCCTTAATCACTCGAACGCGTCATCGCCAAAATTTACGAGACGGCCTCCGCCATCGTCTCAGCTAATCGCCTGTATCCGCAATGGCTCTGATGGTATTGTGAGCACGTCTGAGGCTCATAAGACGTCCTCCTTCTTCTCCTCCTCCTTCCCAAGATGCATCGGATAAATACGATTCTCTATAGGGATGTGTATATATATAGTACTATGGTGAGTCGAATGAAAACTGCAGTGGGCGATGAAAAACTTGTGGTTGGATGTACACGGGTGTAGGTGAGAGAGTGCACATTTTTTACCGGGAGATTAAGCTTTTTCTTTGTGTGTGTGTGTGTGTGTGTTTCTTATTATCCAGATAAACTAGAGATTATCAGGGTATAGTAATGTGTGTGCATGAGACAGGAAGAGTATATAGGCTCAAGGCGAGCGAATCAATTAATTACGCTACGTGCGTTGCATGTGACGCCTTATAATTCTTCTTTTTCTTATTTTCGTATATATACATATACTGTATACTTACGTATAAGGTCGCGTGCGCGATCGCGCTGAAAAAAACATCTCACGTGAAAGTGCGTGCGCGTTGCAAGGTGTGCACGAGAGGCGGGAAAGATATCGTGAGTACTGCGCCTGACGTTGTCCCATAAACTTTTTATTTTTATCCACGACGACTTGCAGGGGAAAATAACCGGGAAGCTAGTTGCAAGCAGTAAAGTAGAGTGGAAGAGTGTAAAAGTCTGCGGGCGGATAATACGATCAGATTTGTAGGAGCAGAGGTGAATTGAGAATAATGGTATATCGAAGTTGCTGTATGTAGTTTGAGAAGGAATCATTTTAGTAATGACGATATTTGGCATATACTGTTTGAAATAAATTGAGGTGTCAAAGATATTGTTCTTTTTGAGAATGGTTTGGAAATAAAAGATTGTTATTTTGACGAACCTCATTAAAGTATAAATAAAAACATATAATTAAAAGGTTTGAATGCGCGTTGATATGCATTGTTAATTAAAAAACAATTCGAATATAGTTGATTAATTTTATTTATTTAAATTAAGTATTTAAATATATAAAAATAACTTTCTTGTATTTTACAAGTATAATTAATTAATTTGACTAGGTAATTGATTTCATGTTTGATCTGAAATTGAAACAGTATTAAAACACGTGATTGAAATCCGAAAATTTTCAGATTTTTCTATTACTGTACTTATAACAATTGAGTAAAAATGCCATTTACTATATAAACGCCTAAAATTTATTATATGTTTAAACGTTTGTGCAGTTGCTTTTAAGATATCGAAAAATAAGATTTGTTTTCGCAATTAAATCATAGGGATTTTCAATTTTAAATACATTATAAATACAGTAGGAAAAAGATGAAGAAAAGAAAACTAATAATTTTCTACAAGCAAGAAGTTATATGTATAACTACCAAAAATCCTTCCCGCCCTACTGTTTTCCAGCTACCACCCCAGTTGCCTTTTCCGTTCCTGATACATTTTCTCCTCGCAACAAATCGCTCGAAACTCCAAGACACGGAGCTATCCTCGCAGCTTGCAACTCCTCTCTGTTCGGTCTCGAACCCTGCTCAGATTCTTGCAAATCAAAAACAAGACGACGCGACCACTGACTATATATATCGCTGGCAAAGCAACACAGTAGCAATAGCAGCACACCACCAACCGAGATTCGGCAAACCCCGAAGCTCTTGCCTCAAATGAGAAAAGTTGCTCTCACCGAGGCTCGCGCGGAATTGGTTTTCATTCACACGGAAAGAAAGTCCGTGAGAGTTTCGCATCTCTCTCTCTCTTTTACTTTCGTCGACGACTGTTTTTCCCGTGTAAAGAGAGACGTATACATGAGCGGTAGTGGTGCGCAATAATAAAAGAACGAAGAAGGCACACCGGCGAGCCTTGAGCCTCGGAGAAATTAAAGCCGAGAAAAGGAGGAGATAATCTCGGTAAGTAGCTTGTGCGGTTCGTTGCCGTTCTTGGAACTGCTTTTTCGGTGGTCTTTCTAGTTTATTGAATCGAGACTTTTATTGCGAGACGCTTTTTTTATTAGGAGAATCGATGAAAAATTGTTTTCAATTGTCCGTGACTTATGAATCGAAGTAGATGAATCTTTTACACGGTTTTTTTAATGTTAAGTTGAAAATGTAGTAGAGAATATTTGCCATAATATTTTATGGTAGCGAATAGTAGTCTTACCATTAAATTTTTCATAATTGTAGTTCAATATACTATAATCTAATATTACTGAAATAAAAGAAAGCATTGAAATTCTTTATGTGTATATTTTACAAACTGTACAGTTTTAAATGGAGTTGGTAGCGAAGCATTAACATGGAATTTTTCGAATTATACTTAGGCAAATATTTTGGACAATTCCCTATACAATATACATTCATCTATGTTCACGGTTTCTTACCTTTGTAATTTTTGTGCACGGTTTTATTATGCTTTCGCGATCAACAGTAATAAACACCACAAAGAATCGTGAGTCAAAAGATGGAATGAACACGAATATTCTCTTACCGAAAAAGAAGCCCCAGTGGTGAAGAAGTTTTAAATAATTTATTTAACAATTTATTATTAGAGGCAAGAGCCATTTCGTCGGTTGCGCAGAAGGAGCCTGATTTTAGAGACACGATTATAAAGGAAAAAAAGAAAAAGTCCTATCAGGTTACTGGAAGTGTTTAACTTTAAATGTCTGAAAAACTAAATGTTTAATCTTAATGAATTTTGATAAATTTTTATACGTTTTTCGCACACAATATCTCCTCTAAATTACAAGTTTACAAATAAAATCTTTTCTGTGTAATTATAATAAATAGATGTTTCTCTTCGACGAACTTGAAAATAAAAACAAAAATTCAAAATCGACGTTTTATAAACATGCATTATACCCATACATATACATACGCGCAGAAATTTTTTTTTTGAAATTCGACGTATGTGAGCATAGCCTTATAAAACATATTTTTCAACATTTTTTGTCACTAAATTTTTTTTCACACTTCCAAAGCGTCCTCCCCACCCCATAGCAAAAACATATGACCTTTGCTAACGCTAGACAATTTATATAGTTGAAAACGACAATACATATTTATTAAACCAAAATCACAAAGACCCAACCGTATATCATTAAGAATTACGTAACCATTATAGATATACACAACGATCTATATCCACGACACGCATATCTCCTCTGAAAACATAACCAGCAAACAGCGAACAACCCCGCAGATTGAGTAACTCGCGGAGCTTACGCCATTAAGTCGCTAAGAAAGCTATTTATTTAAAAAAATCAGCTACTCCCCTCCTCTCGCCGTCGATATTTCACGAGACTTTTTATCCGTATACACCGGTGGAAACCCGAACCTCGCGGGACTATATATACGACGCACGCGCTTTCTCGTCCGCGGGCAAAAAAATTCACCGTCGTACATCAGCGTCGTGAACACATCTTTCTTCAGGCGCCCGAAACCTCACGCGCCAATACACTTTTAAAGTATGAATAGAGTTAATTTACTCCCCACCACGCGGCTCGACGGGTGTGCGACGCGAAAATAAAGTAAAAAGCCCTGCAGTACAAACTTCCTTTGCGCTCGCGATTGCTTCTCTCTCCTCCTATATTTTCTTTCTTTCTACTAGGAGAAAACGAGAGACAACTCGCAAATTGCCAGAAAAAGCGGCAAGCGAAAGCATTGCTCGCATCAGTTTGCCTATACCCACGCGGTGCGTTGAATATGATCGCTATAAACAAATTAATTTCGGCTTGTTCTTCTCGAGAGCTTTTTCGCTTTACTCTTCTCTCTCTCTCTCCCTGGTGAAAAGTGAAATTCAAGAGAGCGAGAGTAAACCCCTCGTTGTTCTCGTTTTCCGCGTAATTTCGTGGCTCTCCGCGGGATTTGCGCATGGAGGTTTATACTCGCAGGGCGTTTCCTTGCCGTCCTTCTTACTTCCCGCTTTTATTCGCTATGCACTCTGACTTATTTCTCTCGCAATCGCTGTGATGTTGCTGCCGCCTCCGGTGTTCCTTCGCCTTTTTGTCTCTTGGTTTTACGCACGTTTCTTCCGCAAGCGGATTGTTTTCCACGATTTATCACGACTATTATTTTCAGGCATATGTGAGTTGTGCATGTGAGCTTTTTCTCTCAGGGATATGTAACTTCGGAGGTGTACATTTAAACCGCTTTCGTGCCGTAATTCGGGATTATATAACGTGTAGCTTTTTTGCAAGATAAAAACTTTATGCTCTTCTTGCGCGGGATGAGAAGGAAAAAGTGCACCTCTTTTTTCTTACTTCCTGTAAATAACATTTATAATGTAATTTTCTTGTTTCCGTATTCATGATGCAGCATGGTCCGCGATTGCCGAGATTATTTAATCAAGTAATATTTTAATTATGTAAATTTTAATTAGTCCTTTAATTAAATTTTAATTTAAATGTAACGTAAACCTATATATAAAATGTATACATTCAATAAAAAAAAAAAGATTGAAAAATAAATATGAAAAAGAAACAGCTGTTTTCAAAACAATTTCCACAACTTCGATATCCGCTATACAATTCTCTTCATTTTCTCCTTCCGTATCTTCTTATCGCTCAATTTACGTTTGGCCGTGTGTGCCTGCGTCCAACCATTCTCTTCGTCGCCCTTTCAACGCCGCCAGCGCATTTAAAGTCATGTAAAGCTCTTTCTCTCTCTCTCTTTCTCGCTCTCTCTCACTCGCGCGCGCGGGGGCTGGCGACACGACTCAACAGCAAAATGAGATTCTCCGCCCCCGCGTGAGCAAGCGAGTAGGCAAGTATAAAAGTCCGCCGATATGCGGTGAAAAAAACTTTACCCGTCGTACGCTTTTTCTTTTCGCATATAGGCGAAATTGCACGTGGCCTAATGAAATTTTCATTCGATTCTAGCGCATAGTTTGGGGAACAGAAGGTGCGGCAGCGGCTGCAGCGGTTGCAGCATAGGTGATGCATCGATTTTTCTTTCTTTTTTTATTTTGGTACTGGGAAACCGATTCGCGCGGCGTACGCGATGTAATTTTGCATTGATAATTAAGCGGATTTGTAGAGAAGCGAGGATTCACTTGTTCGCGAACTTTCTTCATTAAAGTTTCCTTTTAACCGTTGATTATTAATGTTTGGGAATTTATTTCAGTGAAATGATTATTCTTGCTTGATGAATATTGAGTTTCTACAAATTATTTAAATTCTATGGTTTTAATTTTTTGGCGATAATGTTCATAACAGTCTTATAAATTATTTTAAAATATTTTGAAATCTTCACTAGAAAATTTTGGTCTATGCAAAGTTAATATCACTTCTAGTATGTTCTAAATTTAGTACAAAGTAAACTATAGTTTAGTGTTTTTACTGAGAGTAGTTGATTAAGGTATAAGTATAAAAGAATCAAATTTTAAATCTTACTTAAAATTTTAATACTGGATAAAAATTTTTAACATAATAAATACGTAGCATCATTTACTAGAACTCCTCATCCGTCGTTGTTATACTCTCTGCTCCTTTCCGTTTCGTAAGTAACTCATAATCTTTTACTGTGCATATTCCAGCGTGTAATATTTGGACATCTACAAAAAATAATAATTTTATTTATTAATACTTATAAATTCATGCCAGGAAATAATTATATTCATTAGTGAAAAGAGTACTCGTAGTAGATATACAAAATGGGAGATATTGATTAGTTTCAATTCAAACGTGTAGCCTGAATATAAATATTATTAATTCATATAATGGTGGTAAAGTCAACGTACCGATTTGTATTCGACTACAAAGCTTAGTGAAATTCAGAAAATATAAACATAGTCTTAAACGATCTTACTTTCATGTTTATGTTCATTATGACACCTGAGTTCTTTTTCATTAGCATAAACTGATCCATCAGTTCCGCATACCGGATCCCATCCTCGTGAATTTTCACATGGGCAATCATCGTCATCATTAGAAGCTAATGCGCATGTTATAAAAAATACTGAAAAATAAATCGATGATTTAAAATTTGTAAAATACTAAATTGTAATATATATAGAAGTAAAAATAATTATTTTATATTAAGAAATTAAAATTAATAAATTATACTTACTAACGAAACAAATTAAAATTTTAAATTGAGCCATCTTGAAAAGATTATATAAGGTTAGTAATGGTTCACTGTTAGGAGTCTATCTGACGATTTTCTTTATATCGAAAATTTCACGATACTGGTCCACACTAATATTTGAAAATATTTTTTAGAATAATTAAAAAACATTTATATTTTAATAACACTGAAATGTTTTTAACTATAAAGTGTCTTGATAACTACAAGTACAAGTTTTATACAAATTCATCGATGAAATGTATTCATTGAAACAATTAAACTATTGTCTATAATTAAAAAATACAATTGTCATCAGAAAACTGTACTGTACAGTTTTTGGCACAGGGGTATATGTGAATAAAATTTCATAAGTAAATTGCAAGGTACTATTTCGATAATAAAATTTCGTACGCCATCTGGAAGTAGATATAAGCATTATATATATCAAAGAAAATATATTTGTAGTATATACTAAATTCATTAAAACAAATATTATTTACAATATTTGATTATTAATTTACTTGAAGCATATTAAAAAAACTTTACTTTTTAATTTGTACAAAATGCTTAGTTTTCTCGTTAGTCTATGTAAATTAGTATATAAAACAAAAAGAATCTGAGGTATGATTCAAGCGCCTTTTAACTCTGTGAAGGAGTAAAATTAGGAAAAAAAAGAGAAACGAGAAAGAAAAAGTTAGAAAAATTCAAGTGAATTGCCGAGCGACACGTAAGAGTCTCGAGCTGTACAACTCCATACCCTGAACTTTGTGTCTAAACTGTACATCAAGGAGCGTGCTACGACGGCAAGTATAGATATATATAGTATAACTACATTATACAATCGCCTTCCCGCTGTAGTGCATTTGTCGCCTAAAACGCGGTAATTTGCCTTCCGTTTCTGACGAAACAGAGATAATCTCATTTTTTTTTAAAGAAAAAAAAGGAAAGTAAACTGTTGCAATTTCCATAACATTAATTGTCAGATGAGACAACAAATTTTTTATTTTGGTTTAAAAAAAAATACAATTTTTCACCATTTGCATATCACTTTTGTAAAACATGAAATGCTTTTTACGTCGACGTAAATTTCATTCGTTTCATGCTTTTAGATTATACGTTATTTTCAACTGTTAATTGGAGGTAGACGGAACTTGATACAATCATACACATATGTTTTGACGATTTTTATTTAAAAAATAAGTTTATTTTATGATTGTGTGAAAAATTTTCATTAAAAAGAATTTGTTAATATTCAGATGTTTTATTTGATTATATTCTAGTTTAAATTAAGATATTAATAACTTTCCACGGCTTTTGAAACAAATTTTATAGCATGTACCGTAAGAAGCTTTATTTAACTAATTTAAAACCTACTGTTCCATCTGTATTAAAGTATTAAGGTTGACACACTTTAAAAGTCTTTGTATTTCTTTGTACAAATTCTAAATATTAAGATAAATGTTAAATGTATCATTCGCGTTTGAAAATTATGATAGGAAAGCTTGCTATTTTAGTTAGTGTTTCTACAGTAATATCGTTTTTGAATAGTTTGCTTTGAGCTTAATGCTTGAGTTTGATGCTTTGTACATTATTAATTTGAGTGAAATGTCAATACAGCTAAGTGTTATCTGCACAAAACAACTTCAACGAATATATTTATTATAGATGATACTGTAAACTAACGAATTATGTAAATCAAAATTAAAATATACAACTGTAAAATTTATTTACAGTCATTTATTTATTAATCTTTAGACTGACGCTATTTTTGATAAAATCCTAGACTACTATAAGGCAAAGGTCTGATTAATATGTCAGCCAATATAGTAGCAAAGTCGTTTATGTATGTACATTATTTTTAAATACTAGTATAATTCTATTAAATTTATATAATAGACGCGTATTGAAATTCTGATTACGATTCATGTATAAATGTACTACCAAGGCGGCTCTTTACACGAATTATTCGGTTCAAGCATCTCTTTAAGGCCTTGCCATTCACATGCGAGTTTCTCACAAGAACTTTAATTTGCAAAAAGATGTCTATTAATGAGCGAGTTTATTTTTATTTTTTGGATGACTACACATCATTTTGATGAAATTAAACAAAGAAATGAATTTCTATTTTAGTAATATTCAATTCTTTTTTTTATAATATTAATGCATTCATTTTGACATACAAATAGCCAATGAATATCATGAGTAGGTCGAATCATTAAAAAACAGTAGAAGCGACTCGACAAGACTGTCGCAAATGAACCAGTGAAGTCATAAATTAGATAAAGAGAACTGCCTGCGACTGAAAACGTAAAAAAAGGAGGTCAAGACTATAGTCAAAAATCTACATATAGTCTTTTCAAACATAACTGAAAGATCAATATAGTACGTATGGGAATAAAATAGATCTTTGAAGTAATTCAGAGTATAGAAAATTTAGATGACATTGTGAATGGTGTTGGTGCCTATTTACAAGTTATTAATTTATAGTATATTACGTTGTCTGTCGTAATATTTGTTGATGAACGTATATATAAATATATATCTATCTTAACTTTTTACTTATATAAAATTTGGTATTGAAATCGAACCAAATACTAGCTTTTACGCAGATTGCGTAAAAATGACCACTCAGATAATGATAACAGAAAAAAAACTGTATATAAAGAAAATCATTGAAACACATCATCAGTTTAAATAAGTATAGTGCTTTAAGCGTGTTAACAGACCATTTTGTGTAACCATTACAATATAAAATAATCATTTTGAGTAAGAGAAAACTACAAATTATAATAGAATTTCATTTGAAATTTAATAATAAAAAATAAATTTTCTTTGTAAATAACTTAAAAATTTGTAGTGAAAATATCTGTAGTTTGAGATTAATTATAGAAAAAATTCACAATGGCACAAACGAATTTCGTCACATTTTTAGTTCTAAGTGGTAAATATTAATTTTCTTGTTAAATTTTATTTGATTTATATCATACATTAACTTACTACTATTGGAATGTTTTAGTTTTGGTAGCAATTGCATTAGCAGATGGTGATAAATGTAGCTGTAAAAATTCGGGAGTACAATCACCGGTCTGCGGAACTGATGGAAATACGTATTATAATCAAGAAGTACTCAAGTGTCATAAAGAATGTTCTATACCAAGTATGTATTATCATGTTCATTCATGCAATCAATTTAAATATTGTAGCAGTCTGTTTTAAAATACAAATAGTACAAAGCTTACTACTATACTAATAATTTGTAGATTTGAGAATTGCTTCTCGCCGCGCTTGTCAATGCATTTGCCCAAATACAGCTGAACGCTTACCTGTATGTGCGTCTAATGGAAAAACCTATTACAATCCACAAGCTGTTAAATGTCACAATCAATGTCATAATGACAGTAAGAGAATACATTCTTATATAATTATGTTTAAGAATTAAAATTATTTACTGTTACTGTTATTAAATGTTTTGTTTTATCTTGTTTTTTAGATATCAGTGTTACATCATATTTGCCCTGTCGTGGCGATACCGAAGAAAGAAAAGTCTAGGGTTCCAGATAATTTTATATCCAATTGAAACTGATAAAACAATTAATCAATCCAACTAGAATTTGTGTATATAATTATTGTAATAAAATGAATATTTTTTATACATATGTATACAATAAATAATACTCTTAGAAAATAATTTAAAAAATAGGATTTTTCACTGCAATTTTATCGTTATTTATATACGTTTATAAACTTGTAGATACAGCAAATCTATATACACGTGTAACAGTAACATCAACGCATTTAAGTTTTTCATAATATGACTTTAAAGGTTTAAACATAAATTTTTGTAGTTAAAAAACAAAAGTTACTTATTGTGATAGTAAAAATATGCATATATACTTAGAATCCGTAAAAAATTCATTACCATCACGTGTGCTTCAAGCTATTAATTTAATGTTTTTGCCGTCTTAATCACAGTTTTGAAATGTACATTTTTCTCCTGAAACTTGTATGAATATGAACGTGCGTTATCTCTTAAAATATTAAATTGTTTGTGTATGTAAATGCTGTACAATTTCTAATAAGCTAAATATGAGCTTTGAGTATTTATGAAATGGCTGTAGTCATACGCCATCTGCAGCGCACGTCACAGGGAAAACGATTAATTTAGTGACTGGAAATCACTGTGTATAAAAATATTCTTTGTAAGTAACTATATGGATCTCCAAATTCTAACAACAAAAAATGGTGAGCTGTAATTAAATCTATTAAAATATACATATCCTTATATAATAATAATTACTTCTAATCGAATTTAACGTAACTAGTTTGTACGAATAATTCTATATGATTTGCAGATATTATACATGTAAGGCATTCTTATGAGATAAATTACTAATGAAATTTTATTAATAATATTTCATCTTATATTGTAAATCATGGATAAGAAATTATATTATTTAAGCGCTATCTATATTATAATAAATCGTAAGTAATTGTTATTGGAAAATCAGGATTCCTCTAAATTATTTTTAATCAATCAATTATCATTGTATACATTTTAGTTTTTCAGGTGACTCATGCAATTACTTGTGTATGCACAAATGCACTCGCATATTCGCCTGTTTGTGGCAATGACGGAAAAACTTACCGTAACGCAAAAGTTGTTGAGTGTATTAATAGATGCAATGGACAAAGTGAGTTGCCGTTTGAACATTTATTTGAATATTCAGTTTGTTATAAATCCGTTTCAGAAAAATTATTTCTTAACTCATAAAACAAAAATTTTGCAGATATAAGAATTGTTTCCTATCAAGCATGTTCTCAAACCAATTCAGCCTTAACCTCAGGTCGATGCCCATGTCCCGGAAGAGGTGCATATTCACCAGTGTGTGGTAGTGATGGGAGAAGTTATGCCAGTGCTGGAACATTGCAATGTTACAATAGATGCTACAACAGAAGTAAATATTATTATTTTTCAAGTTCTTTGTTAAATGAGTATACTAAAATTGTTAATTAATATTTACAGGTATAACTATTGCATTAAATGGCGCATGTCCTCCAAATGCTTGTATTTGTACCAATACTAGATATTCAGCTCCTGTATGTGGAAATGATGGACGAACTTATAAAAACCCAGAAATCGTTAGATGCTTAAATAAATGTCAAAATAGGAGTGAGAATCGTATATACATTTAAAATGTTATTTTATGCACACTTGATAATAATAATAAATCTTTTTGCTGTTTCAGATATCCAAATCGTGAGTTATCGCGCATGTCCAGGCTAACTTGATATTATTCAGGTTTCCAAGAAAATTAAAATATAAATATTTTTCAAGATTGTATTTAGTCATTGTATTTTGAATATTTATAAAAAATTTAAAAAAACATGCATTTTTGTATATCAAATTTGCCAAACCGGTTAAACAATGTTTCAATTCATGAATATTTTATTCTTACAAATTAAAAATTTTATTTTACTAAGTGGTTGATATAAAAGCACATTTTATTTATCTTTGTTTGGTTACATATAGTGTGTTCAAAGTTCTTCTGACACGCAATTTGCCGTCTCACAGTGCTTAACTAATACTTGGTTTTTCCTAGTTGCATTATACTCATAGATTCACGATTTCAAATAAAATAGTGTCCAATCTTTTGTCTAAAAATAATTAATCGTAATTTTGTACTTTTTATGATGGTAAAATTATACATCATTGTCATTTTAAATAGTAAGTCTCTCAATGTAAATATTTAATAAATTTTTAAAGTTTTAAACTTAATTAGTAATTTCCTTCGTTTAGTATTTTGGATTTTTCTAACAACGGCGCAGAATGTCTGTCCTTGCGACCATAGCGGAGAAAAAAATCCGGTTTGTGCAAGTGATAATCTTACTTATTTAAATCCAGGTATAGTTGAATGCCGAAATCATTGTGAGGGATTGAGTAAGTTAACAAAATTGTAATGAGAATAGTCAAAAATATATTTGAGTTTCTTTTTTAATTAAATATTATTTGTTTATTTTATATTCATTTTAGATTTAACAATAGGTAACAAGAAACCATGTCCTTGCAACTGCGTAGGTTCACGCGAACTCTGGTTAGTATGTGCTAATGATGGAAATACGTACGTCAATCCAAGTGCTGTCGAATGCCACAATCAATGCAATTACCACAGTAAGATATTATTATTACTTAATGACAATTTTATAATCATCTTTTTTATTTTAAATATAATAGCTAACTTTTAAATTTGGATATCTTTTAGTCTTTATTTCTCGTAAAATATTATAGTTATTTAAATTTATAAGAATTTTATAAGTTATATAAGAGAAAATAATACAAAATTGATTCAAATAATAACCTTAATATTTTTATTTTTTCAGAAATACAAATTGTTACAAATGGGCCATGTCATGAGAGTGATTTCGGTTTGATAAATTAAAATTTTATTCATCCAAACTATATATTATGTCATTGTAGTAAAAATATAAAAAATCAAATGTATAAGCTGTTGGATAAAGAAATAAAATTAATTAAAACGCATTCATTTTTCAATAGCGTTCAGTTGGATTATTTCTTATTTTCATAAAAATTATTATTATTTTTTCGAAGATTCGCTACTAAAAAAGGATTTGTTACCTATAAAAATATTTTTGACGCTAACGTAATAACATAATCTAATATAACATCATTTTTATTTTTCAATAATATTAATAATAACCATTTTTATTTTATCCTTTGATGAAAATATAAAGTATATTCGATATGAATTAATTACCTGTCTACAATATACGTATTATTAATGTAGCACAGTTCTGTTAAGCGAGGAATTTAATATTTAATGTATGAATAATTTAAACAATCTAATTTTAATCCTGGTGTATTTGCAAAATTGGATCAGATAAAAACTTAATTGAAAAAAAGAAAAAATTAATGAAGTATTGCAAAATTGGTTCAACAAATCAACAACTTATAAAAGTGCATTGAATGTACTTTGATACAACAACTGTATTTTAGGCAACAGTTACATTTGATACGCCGGATGTACCAAATAGCTGGTCATGGACCAACCAGAAACTACGCTGACTTGAAGAAAATAAGAAGTTTGTATTCAAGAATTTTCTAAAAAGTGTAGTAACAACATTTCTCATATAAGCCGATCGATATTAGAAAATGTTGTTTGTTTTCTAAATCCAAATGTCAAAAAAATCCAAATCAATAATTTTCGCTTTTCTTTAAAAAAAATCACGGGCATGGAATTCAAAATAGAATCCAAAAAATCTAATTCTAGATACTGGGAATCAACGCATCTTTATTCGATGGAAAATTCCAAGGGGCTGAAAGACAGTAACTCTCCCTTCCCTTGAATCCAGATTGATAACATTATTTATCTAGAGTAGTCTCGAAATTCTGCCATATTATTCAGACAAAGCCACCTAATTTGTCCCTCGCGACTCTCCTCGCTCTTCAGTAATGACTTTATTGTTTTCTCTCCCCCTCCCCCTCTCTTTCTCACGAGATCGTCTTTCAAGCGTTCGCGAGAGATAAATCGCGTCGCTCAAGACGCGAACGCGCGTACAATGCATCTAATTGAGAATTATGCATCCGTCGCGGCGCTGCGGTGTAACAACGACGTCGACATAGAAACAGCTAGAAGCGTTCGATTGCTTGCTGTGGGGGCGGACTGATAGTTCGCATTTGTATGCGGGGACGAGCGACGTTCTTTTTTTATACGATAGGTTTGTTTTGAGCATGCGGATGCTTCTTCGGATTAGTTGAGACGGAGATTCAGTGATTTTTAAGGCTCACGGTGGGTTATTTATTTGCATCTTTTTCAAATCTTTATTTAGAGTTTGAAGTAAATGGATAAAGTTTCTAGGAAGTTTGTTTACAATAATAAAAATATATTTTCGTATATTCTCAGTGTTATTTGAATTTCAGTCCCAGATGGAAAGGATAATTTGTTTGAAATATTTAGTATAACTATAACAGTTAAAATAGTTATTTAAAGTGTTTTTAATATAAACACTATTTATATAACCGTCGCTTTTCAGCATGTCGCTTTTCAGTTATTCTCAGAAATCGAAAATATTCTAATAATAATTAGAAAAGTGAACATCGACTATATTTATAATTAATAATAAAGCGATACCGAACTCTCAGTTCGATAACAAATTAGCTTTGTCTGTGGGCGGAATTCCTCGAAAACAAAAATCTATGTCAACCTATAGCTGGTATATCGCATCCACTTCAGTTTTAATAATGCCGAAAATAAATCACGGTTGAGTACGCATGCATCCCGGAAATGTCTTCATTAAATATTTCCTCGGGAGGTCATTTGTATTGCGACAGCAATGACATTCGCGCGGAATAACGGTAAATATCCCAACTATAATTGAATATTGGATACGAGTCAAAGCTAACTACTCGGATAGTTTATTTGTCGCTCTGATTTACGTTCACTTCAAAGCTAATATTTGTTCTGGTTATTCATAAACTTTTACGAGAAGATATTCCAAATCAATTGTTAGAAAAATAAAAACATATTTTGTACAGGGTATGCCTACAACAATGGTTATAGTATTCTCAAGGTTTTTCTAGAAACGCATGCAGCAATTGGCCTTTTATTCATGCTTTTATTTAAATTTAAAATTAGAATTTATATCGATACACGATCCTGCGTGATGCTTCTGCGCCTAGCTAGAGTCGCCGGAACACTAACGTCGTTTTAATTAACAATTTTAATTAATTTTACGTAGTTATTGTGCATCGAGCGAACGCTCGTGTCAGCGAAACGTGTGTCACCGAGAAATTGAAAATAACCGTTCATCTTCGCGTTCGCAACTAAAGGCAATATTTTTTGGTTATCGAGAAATATATCGCCGAATCGCGACCGATGCGCTCTTTCGAACGTCATATTTCGACGTTATATTAGATATGAAACTATTTGACAAAGAATTATTTTAAACCAATCTTTTTCTTTTAGTAAAAAAGCGTATATGATTTTTATTAATATAAAATAAAGTGTAAATATGTGGGATCAAGAAAAATATTGATTTTTTCTCTTTCCTAGAGAAAGTTTGGTGAAATTTTGTTCAAGAAAATATGTATCAACATATCTTAATAATAATACAATCCTATATTTATCAAAACTAAAACAATAGATCCAAAAAAAAATTGAAACTTATGATAACTATGCCAAACCACGCTTCACTTTTTACAAAACTAGCTATATTCAACGAATTATTAATTTTTTATTTTTTTATATTCATTGCCATTATGAGCATGATAAAGTAATTAATTTAAAACTTATGATTTATAAAAAAGATTGTAATCTTGCTACAGAATTCGAAGTCTAACTTTATGCATGTTATGGTTAATTTTGTATGTCAAATTTTATATGTAGTTGCGAAATATAGGTTTGTAATTTTAAATATAAGTAGGTACCCAGTGACCATCTCATAATGTACGTGTGTGTGTGTGTGCGCGCGAGAAAGGAGACGTAAGTGTATGTCGTACATGGTTTTTGTAAAAACTGCATGTACAAATGTTTCCAGATATACTGTAATGTGCCTAGATAATGTTATTTATTTGCAGTTTAGAAATAAATAAAAATAAAGAAAGCAACTTTTTATAATTAGAAACAAACAGTATTTATTACTTTGATAAATGTACATATTATTGTTGAAAATGATCCTTAATAAATCCCATATCTCAAAACTCAAATAATGTAACGGCGAAAAAGAAGTCCTAAAATTGATGTATGAATCTATCACTTTTCTCGTGAATATTTGTAAAAAAATTTTAAAAATTAAAAATTAACAAAAGCAATCAATATACATTCGAGGAAATAAGATGAAATAACGTGGCACTTATACTATAACGTACATTTTACATAGTTCAAGGTTTTTCTAGTAAAAAGTGAAATTATTAATTTTATTTGTATTGGGTCGAAGTTCATCGTGAAATCATGTTACCAATAATAACAAAGTATTTAAAAACCGATATATTTTCAAAGATTTTTAAATTAATTAAATTCAAGCTTATATTCAAACAAACATGCATATAATTAATGAAACTCATAATCGTTCAAATATCATATTAACGTATATAATATCCCTTTGTTATTACAACCATCATAAAATGTAAATAATGTAAATGTCATAGTATATTAAAACGATAAATTATTCAAACAAAAACCTACATTTTCTAATAAAAATATCTATTTCTATCCGTTATTCGGCACTTTTATTCCACCTCTGGTATATTCGACCCAAAATCTAATATATTATACCGCACGAACTTGACGAATTATATGTGTATACCGCACAGCAGCAGCATGAGCAAATCCATCACAAAACCACCTGCAAAAACTTCATTCCGAATTAAAAAGTATACATTATACCCAGTCGCTATACCCATAAATCTCGTCCCTTTATCTCAACCCTCGTTCAGCCCCTTCTCCGACAACTGTTACCGCGAGCTGTCCACGCCACAGCCGCGCGTATATATACGCTCTGCCCGTGCGACCCTATATATATACACGAATGAAAAATCCTCCGATTCAAATTCGAGAACGCATAAATCCTCCGAAAATCCGCTGTTATATACGCAGTGCGAAAGATCGCTTCGTCAGTCCCTTACCCGTCACTCGCAAGCAGTACAAATCCCGAAAGATGGTAGAGAGATGTAGAGAAGCTTTTATATAATATATATAGGGTCTCGTAGGTTAAAGGCGAGAAAGGCTATAACGATGACGCGGCGGGAAATGTACATATAAGGCAGCTGTGAAATTGCAGCACACGTGCTCTCGTATACCCTCCGTATACGTATAGAAGTGCTCAGTGAGCATTTTGAACTGTAAGGTCCGTACCGTTAATGAAGTCAAAGTTGTAGAGCTGTATATATATATATATATATATATATATATATACTGCGAGAACGTGGAGTGCTGTCTCATTCAAGTTGCTTCTAATTCGCTAGCAGAGACATTCCATAATCCCTATAGGTAGCCTCCACTCTCTCTCTCTCCTGGCTTTGTCGAGGGTAAGTACATTCACCTATTGATGACCATTTAATTAGAAGGCCCATGTTTACCAGCTAATACGCGGCGAGGCGCAATCGATGAGGTCTCCGCAATGTGTGTGTATACGTGTACCTCGGCAAGGAGGCGAACATCGGAAAGTCGAGGGTTTGTGATTGCCGCAAGCTGCGGATCATGAAACTGTAGTCAGTGTGAGTGTGTGTATTTAATCTTCGCCTGGTTGAATTTAACAGAACGAAAATGAGAGCAAGGGTCGAGTGTAGTTGTGAAGGTTGTTATACAAATTGTTTGAAATGTTTATACGTTGTAGCGGAATATGACTGATCAAAGGGATATAGGGAGTGTAAAGGGAATTTGGCATGGAAATTTCGGATTATTTGGGATATTTACGTATAAAGCCACAGAATATGATTTTAAAGTAGGTCACGAGTTAAATATATACTCTATACTTTTTGCTTAATAATGCAGCTTTTAATACGATATTAAATATGCCACGTGTTTGAATCTTGTGGTCGCGCGCATTCGTGTTTTGTTTGGAGCGTGAAATATAGTATATCTGTTGTGGACATCTGGACGATATTTGATTTATGACAATTATATTCTGCATATATCATGACAATATTCTTTCTCATAAACAAATGAAATACTATACACAAAGGATTTTGAAAGGTATAAAACTTATCAACAAAATGAAAATTAATTAATGAAGTATCGATTTCTATGAGAAATTTTCGTTGGTCCAATATCTTCTTACATTTCAATGAAGTATGACGTTATTTATTATATGGATTTATAATATGATTTCAAATATTTTTCTTATAGTAGTGTGATATGTTCTTTTCGAAAAAAAACTTTAAAGAACATATTCCATTTGTCTTCTTTCTTTCTAGATCAAGATCGAAACAAATAACAAAATACCCAGAAAAAACATTAATTTTTAGTCGCGTACTTTTGAGAAACCTGCACTGTAATTATTTGTATAGAGATCACAAATCGTAAACAAAAAAAAATAAAGAAAGAAAAACCAAAATAAACACCTTCCTTCGAAAAGCAACAAAAAACAAATAAATAAACATTAAAATCAAAGAACAGTAATGGAAGGTCGTCAATAAACACATCTTAAGCTTGGAAACCACGCGCGACCAAAGGCGAAATAGAATGCGCGGGAGTATACCTCGAGGGACTCGACGTCGAATCAATGCGACGGGCGTCATTATCCGGGCTACGTGCTTGCCGTGTTCTCGCGACTCAAAGTTAAAGTTTGCGAGAGAGAGAGAGAGCGAAAGCGAAGGAGAGAAAAACGAGTGGACGTTCGAGGTCTCGACGCGCTGTGCAGTATTTACGGAGGGTCGCGAGAAGTTGTCGAGTGGCGCGTCGTCGCTTCTTTAGCTCGCGTAAATGGCGACGAGTATAAGAGAAAGAAAGCGAGGGAGTAGAAGTGTGGAAGGAGAAAAGGTAAGTGGAAGACGCAGCTTTTGGAGTGGCTGGACGCGCGCGCCGACAGACGGTACGGGTATATCTGGTTCAAAGGTTAATTTGAATTGAGAGTGAGGGAGTAGTTGTTATTTGGATCTTGAGGGCGATGAAGTGGTAAGAGGTTGTTGGCTGCTGTAATTGTCTGAGGTTATCAAGTGAGTATATAACTAATAAATGTTCGTTACGTATAAGGTATTAAAAATGGGTATTGTATTATTAATTGATCGACAAGTAACCTAACCACTTTTTGAGCTTTTTTGCTAAAGGTTTTTAATCAATAAACGTGTATTTAAAAAGTCTCATTTTTATAACTTTTTATTATAAGCTCTTTTTATTATGAGCCTAAAAGATAGTCGAAATTATCATAAGCTACTAGAAAGACAAATTATTTTCAGTATGTAGGAATTGAAAACGATTCGCAAAATTAGATTTGGAGAATAATAAATTTCATTTGTTTATTACAATGAATTAAATATTTGAGCACCTACGTGAAATTTTGAGAAAATAGATTGTACCAAATTGAGTCTTATTTGACTTTTATCTTCAGCTAATTGCAAGATCATTGGTTGGGGTTGTGACAGCATAAATGCATCCGATAAATACATTAGTGTATAATTGCACTTGATGGTTAAATTTAAATTACATGCACTAATTACTTGAAGGTTTAAAAATATTTAAAAAAAATTATTAACTATGTTATTCGAATGACTCAATTACTCAATTATTGGTTGTCAGTGACAATCAAGTTTATTGTCCTCATTTGAGTGTAATTATGCTAATGAGAACGATGAACTTCATCGCATTAATTTAACGTAAGGGAAGTGCCAAAACATTGTTTTAAATATTGATGGCATAGACTCTGGTCGTTAAACGAAGTTTTGAATTTAATTATACTCTTCATAAATTGATCTTTAATGACGTGGCTTGTGCAGTGTATCGCTATATTTGCGAAGCCACAAAAAAAGGTCAACGACGTATGACGTAGAGTAATGAGAAAAATAAAAATCTCTGAACCTTCAAAACTTTTTCGTTAAAGACCGAGGAAAAACTTAAACCATAACTAACGAACACTGAAGAAAATTTTTGACAAACTTCCACTCCAAAAGTAGAAGAGAAAAAGACAGCCCGTCAAAGGACGCAGAGCGCATGCGCTCTTCACTCTAGTACAAACAGCACGCGAGACTTTTGCAGACGCATTATGCGGTGCAGGAGTAGGTTGAAAGTTGGAGGATAAGGATGCAGTATAAGAGAGAGGAAGAGAAAGAGACACGCTCCAACTCCTGGAGGAAATATGCCGGATGAGCTGCGGGTCGGCAACTCGCGAATTTTCAAATTTCCGAAATTATCCGCGCTGGGAGATCGCGTTTCCCGTGCATTCCCTCGAGGCGCAAGCGGTGATGCGAGGATATAATTAATGCAGATTAAATTGATACGGATGAAAAGGGATGGATGTTAATGAATTTTTTTTTGGAATTCATTTCTCGCGATGGGATTTAATGTTTTGCTTTTTTTGAAGTAATTTCAATAGAAGTGGCTGATGAGTTGTCTAAGGAAAACTTTTGTAGCGAGTTGACTTGATTTATTCTTGAGGAAAGAGAGAGATTTTCGTATTTGATTATTTTTGCGGGGGTTCTCTAGGGATTTGATTGTTAAAGATTAAAGTAATGAACACTACGTCATTAAATTTATGTACTATTTTTTCGAAATTATTTAATATTTTTATATTTACAAAGAATATACTAAGAGACAATGCGTAATGTTACGGAATTTTTTTATAAGATTAAGCCGTTGACAGGCTCTGTTACTCAAAAAATAATATATCATTTTTTCGTGTCACTTTTTAATATTATAATAATTCAAAGAAATAAATCAACCTCCTTACAGAGAATTTTTTTAGTATCATTCACATTTTTCGGTATTTTAATTTTAACCCTCAACATCAAAAGTTACGGCCGTCAATGTGCTATGGGTGAATGGGCCACCACTATAGGTGAATCCCTTTCACCCTTATATACTTTCAATCCAGAACACTTTTTCAAAAGCGCTTAATCGCGAGCAAACAAGTCGCTGTCAATCTCGAGCAAAGAGGTACTGCAGGTCTTTTTTAAAAAAGACCTGCAGTACCTCTTTGCTTTCAGCAAACAATCCACAATCCAACCGCAAACTCAACAACCGCGTCCACTCAGTTTCGCTCTCGAAAAAAACGTAAAAAAAAAAATGAAAAACAGGCCAGGGTACTTCTATCCCAACCGCACACGAGCCCTCGCGAAAATGCGAGAGCCCCATTCGCCCGTGCAACTACGCAACTACTCTATCCTGAACCTTCACTTCACCTCTTTCTCTCACACCACGAGCAGCAGCAACGCGAAGCCAATTTGCGCTTGCGTTCGTCGTGCAGGCGCAAACGGAATTTTTCATTCGAGCTGTGCGTGACACGCGCTCGCTCGCGCTGCATGCATGCAGGCATTTCGACAGGCGCTTTTAGTCCCCTGTAGCCGCGTACTGTAGCCGCCGCGCCGCTTCCTCCTATCCTGCTAGTGTGTATGGATGCTAGCACGCGTAATTCGATTCACGTTCCATTTACTCGGGCAGAAGCGTCGTTGCAGTGGGCCAAGTCTCCTATCTGCTATATATATATATATATATATATATATATATGTTTGTATATAGATGCTATGTAGATGCCGTGCATATATGCAGACTCGCGCGTGCAGGCACGTGAGGCCAAAGCGATTTCAGGGAGGCGACAGCGACAGCGGTGGCTTCGCTGAGCTTAAAGACAAAAGCGACGAGGGGTGAAAGCTGCTGCCGGTGTCTGCTGCTGCGTTGCTTTCTGGTTAGTGGAGAGAAGGTAAGGAGTTGGCATTGGAAAGTGCACGTCTTGGTAGGTGGATGTGTAGATGCATGAGTTGGTATGAATGGAGTGGAAGTGGGTAAGGTGGTTTTGACTGTATGATCTTTGGTAAGAAAAGACTGCTTTTCACGCAGAAAATTCTGTTTATTGACTGCGTGAAAACCGAGTTGGAACTGGAGAAATTACGGTTCACTGAATTACCCTCTGTATCGAGATCGACTCGAGATATCTTGCAAAAATACTCGAAAACTGAACGAATCTCGATCGCTCAATTTATATATAGGATGACATATATTTGTGGTTTCCCGGAATAAGCATATAGTATCTGCACTTTTCATGATTTGAAGAAGTTCGAGTTTTTTGTTTAGTATCGGTGTTTAAAATCAAGGCAAATAAGATTAAATATAGGACTGCATATATATGATTCAATATTTAAATAACATATTTTTTTTACGATAGTTTCTGAACCAATTAGTGATGATGTCTCAAAAATCGAATGTCAATTATATAGTTGTTTCGGGAATGAGAAAGTTTTAGTAGAGTTGTATATTTTTTCAAGTGTTAATGGCTATTATATTGTTTTTCTATTAATTAATAAGAATGAGAAAAATAACGGAAAAGGTAAAAAATATTTTAAAACTGTAAAAAGATTTAATAAAAAGACGATTGGATAAAATAATTCATTAATCTAAAAAAAGTAGAGTTATATGATTTTTCTGGGAATTATTCTTAAAACAGGTATAGTTACAGTGTTTTTCCTGGTATTATTTTGAAGAACTGGAGATATAAAGTTATTTCCGGAAAACTTTAAAAAATATGTATTTATAGTGTTTTATCACTTGTATGATCAAATAAAGGACTATACGTTAGCACTTTCTAATCTGACTACATAATACTAGGACTATTACTAGGACTATTTAAGAGTACAAAAAATCGCATAAAATCGATTTTCGAAAATTTCTCACTTTGACGGTTATTTCGGGAAGTCACAAAATATTTATTGTTTTTAGCTTTGAAGATTTAAATTACAAATTTAAAATGAAATATTTGATTGTAAATAAAGCGATAAATCATGTATAGTTTGTATGATGTTGTTACATTAAATTGAAGTTATGCTTGTTTTGCTACTTTCAGACACTGTTATATAAAATATCTTCATACCTAAATGACACGGATTTTAATTAATTAATTTACAAACAATATTTTTTATGCAAAACGAAGACATCTCTTGTTTTTCATAATAAACTGCACTCTATCATCTTACAAAGTTTCAAATCGTTATTCCAAATAGTCCAAGAACGGTTATTTTAGCGGAATTGTACATTTACTTGTATCATCATCTTAAAATATATTTCGACGCAGTTAATAATTCTATATAGTTTAAGCTACACATATTCAACAAACCCACTAAATTTATTTTTACTATATACACTCTAATGATCACACAACTAACAACCTACCGTCATTCTCCCTTTTCATTATTCACAAGACTCAATTATTCAAACCGCCTTTCATCCACACAGCAATCCCTATTTCTTAACCATAGACAATCGAACTTCCGACTTGGTCTATACACGTATATACACACACACACTTGCACACATCCTCTCCCCAAGCAACCGCGCGTATCTATACCCTAAACGAGCAAATGGCTTTGCGGTCAATGCTGAACTTTCGAAGCGAGACGACCACCACTATCACTATTACCGTCACGTCTCGCATCGGTCGGCCAAGAGTCAAGTTAATTTATTTACGACTCACGGAAGAGATCGCCTGATGGAGCGAGAGAGGAGGAGGGAAGATCTGCGTGTCATTCGCACCGGCCAGGGTCGGAGAAAGCCGACTATGTACACCAACAAGCTCTCCTATAGTATATGTATATATATATATATATATATATGTGTGTGTGTGTGCCAGCTCAGTAAGGATCGATGAGGATTTCATGGATTTTCGAGTATAGGTTGGGTCTTGGGTCGTCTGTATACATAACGCAGTAGCGGAGATCCGGTAGCATTGAGCGATGGATGATCTGTCTAGTATACTACAACCACTTCGCCTTCTATGTATATATATATGTACGCGTAGCATAACGTCCATTGGAATTTATCGAAGGAGAAATTCACTAGCCCACGCGCCCTGATTGTTCCTCATTGTTGTTTATTCGCCGATGCTGGCCGACGTCTGTGTACGGCTCTGCAGAGGCTCGTCGTCGCTGCAGTGAATTGAAACAGGGTGCGACTGCGCGCAGATGAGAAGTTGTGAAGGGAAATGGATTCGTCGAGTGTAACAATCTAATCTCGAAGGGGAAGAAACAAGGACGGTATGGTTGTATTGTAAAATATTGGTGGAAATAATTTGGGCGGTTATGCACGTGAAGGTTGGGGAGGATATCACTGCTAAGTGTAACAGAACAGATTATTCATTGATGTGTAGTTTAGTTGTAAAATAGTTGTTCGTTCCAAAAATGTATATATATAGGTATTGAATCCATCAGATAAATTATTATAATAGAGTGTTTTCTAACAATAAGGGTTTAAAGCACAAGCATAATAATTCTCTACTTATGTATTTTATTATTTTCTTTAATAATTTCTTTTATCGCTGATCCTGAAAGTATTTGTAATTGCATTCTATTAAATTATTATAAATCTTAATATAATTGAATTTACGAAGACTCTAATAATTTGAACTCATCATATAAATTGCGCTCAATAACAACCAGCTCTCGCAATCAATCGTCACTCGCAATATGCATACTGTATACACGTACTGCATGAATATCCCCTCCCGTATGATTAGCTTACGCATGACTTCTAATCTTTCAAAGGGTCTCCGAGTGTACTGTAGACGCATTATAGAGCTACCCGTAGTGAAAATAACTTAAACAAAATGAGGTGAAATCGATTCCATTTTGTGTTGAAATTGATTTCATATAATATGAACTCATTGAAGTCGCTATTATCTTTTGCTCATAATTTTATGTGCAGGAAACAAAACTTTCTTTATTTAAGAACTCATGTGATTTTTGAATCGTAAATTGATTCCCACAAAGGATACTCTGGATGCTTTATGAAATTTATTGCATAGGACAGGACCTTGAGGTATACTCTTGTTATTTCTTCTTTTGTGGACTCAAGAGCAAAACAAAAGTTATTTATTAAATATGAAAATAGATTCTGTAGACAATAAATTTTATGTTTTTTCCATTTTTCCAATTTTCGCAGATACGTATTTATATAATATAACAATATTTACTTTTCTTTTATTATCTTATGTAAACTAATTTTTTTTGCTATCTACATTTTTTCTCATTTCATATTTATCACTAAATTAATACTTTAATTTCTGTAATAAAATGGAGTTTAAGTCATTTGTATTACTTCAAAGAGGCATAAAAGATGCGCTAGCATTGATTTCGCCAAAAATCGTGGAAAGTCTGAATAGAAGGCTATTAATTTTTTAAAATAATGGAAAAAGGTAAAAATGTTAAATTCAATGAATACTTTATACTTACTAAGATAGCATACTGCTTACAAATCACGGATATCCAAGCTGTGGGGTATATTGTAGGATAAATCATTGAGTTTAGCTAGATTTTTTATAGCGCGTTAAATATATGGAATAAAAGTAGAAACAGTGAACTTTCCTTTGAATTCTTATTGATATTATTATTAATTTGATATTATTTTATTTCGCAGGAAGGAGATAACGGCATTTACTACTTTTATTTTGTGTATTTAATATTTGAATAATTATATTGTGTCGCATGTTATATTTTCGGTATTGCGGAAATGTGAGTTTTGTCAGTATTAAAGTCAATTCACTATAACACTTCTTTGTAGATTTCCAAATGATATTTATTTGATAAATATAATAAATAACTAAATTATAAAAGAAAGAAGATGTAATTAAAGATAAAGAGAATGCCAATGTTAGAAAATTATCCAAATCTTATCAAGTCAATTTGAATTAAATACGCAGCTTACTGCCCCTCGCGACTTACTCGCCTTCACCGCTCGGCGGTCTCGTCCAGTCTGATTTTTTTAGTCGTCGCGTCTCGATACATTAGTCGCAAGGGAGCGCCACCTATCCAAGCAAGAAAATCTTAGCAGCCCTATACTATCTGTAGTATTGCTACTTTTTGAATTTGCTACAATTGCTAATTGGTATAATTTAATTCTAAGAAAAGAATATAAAAGCTAGTTTTTTACTTTTATGGTACATGTTTGCTATTTCAACCACTTTCATCGTAATTGATATTATATAATTCGAAAAAAAGCAAATTAAAGCTATAGAAATTTCTACTTTTATTCTACGTGTTCAGTTATAGCATGCAATATTCATATAATTTCCGATTCTCGGAAGAAATAATACATTTTTATTCGGAATTATTCTTTGAAAAATATTCTAAAAACCTTGCAAAAAATTATTAAAAATCTCAAAGTATTATGTATATTATTTGTTTTCTTGTTACAAAACTTTAGTATTCGATATTGAATAAATTTAATATCTAATTTAAAAATGTAACAATATTATATAGAATCGATTACAATTGATTTTACTCTGATTCATGAAATCACTTCAAATCATCATGAAATCGTTTCACTTTTGCTATCACTTATAAGTAGACTATTTTTTTTAATTATGCAACCCTTCGACATGCATATACATACAAATACATATTCCCGAGCGTCTCAATAAATGAATCCCACACGGCCCAAATCGGATTTTGCATCCTGCGCGTGCGCGCTCGTTCGTTTCGTTGCGGTTAGCACAGGGCGCGCGGGCACATTGAGGTTTGGCCAATCGAATGAATTCGAGATTCTGCATCTCGGAATCGGGGCTTTATTAGATTCGCGCGCGTGCGTGGGAAATAGTCAATGGGGGACGAGGAAACTCGGTGCGGACCCTCCATTGGTTGATCAAGTTCAGCATAGTTTTGCATATGATGTCTATATTTTGCGATTTGTGCATCGATGATTTACTACGGCGCATTCTGGGATTATTGATTATCTTCGTATAAGGAGTTCGTTTGGGAGTTCATCAATAATTCGAGGTGATGTGAATATAGAATGAATTCGACATTTAAATTCTGTTGGAATTGCTATTTAAATGTTTGACTAGAATTTATGATAATTATTAGTTTTATATATAATAGAATGGATATGGAAAATTTATGACGAATAATATACATTTTTCCATCACTTTTTTAATAAAAACAATTTTTACAAATCTAATGTAACCGTAATTACGCACATTTTTTAAAATATATTTTTTTTTCAAATTAACATACTATTTTTAATCCAGTATCCAATAGAGTCGCGTTAAACGATAACATCAACTATATTATATCTAAGTCGAAAATTTTATGCTTACATAATTCTCGTGTTCTCATGCAAACCAACATAAACACTCCAAGATAAAACATTTCACGCTCAACAAATATGTACAAGTCACCTCTCTATACCACCTTCTCACAACAAAATCGCGTGTGCGTCCCCTTTTGATGTTTACAAATCTAATCCAAAGCACACGCATAACACACGAAACATAACGCGCTCACGAACCACCGATAAATCATGAGATTGCGCACATGCGTTTTTCACCACTATATACGTCTGTAGCAAGAGAGCCGCAATATCTTTGTGACGCGGTGGGAAAATTCACTAAAATGAGAGAAAGAGCCGCGCGTTATTACCGAGCATTCATGCGCGGGATCATCTGTCCAGGTTGAAGAGTGCGCGGTTGTTTGAAATATGGTGAAGAACGCGCGAGGCGTTGAAAAGAGTGTTATATCTTTGGAGTGGCGCGAAGAGAGTTGTAGAAAAAACGTGCGAACGACAAAATTAAAGGTATGGTAAGTAAACTTTGCTAGTTGTTCTCTGTTTCTTGTAAATAATGTTGACAAAGTTATATGTTGTTCTTAGTTACGTTTAATAAATAATACAAATAACGGTTTTAATGTATAAATAAATAAATAAATAAATAAATAAATAAATAAATAAATAAATAAATAAATAAATAAATAAATAAATAAATAA
>JAWWEQ010007256.1:0-48623 GCA_035583055.1 Torymus tubicola
CTGTGGTGGCTTTACTAGAAATATGGTAATTTTTCCAAACACATTTGGAATTTTTCCTATCTTTTTTTCTCAGTGTATGAAATCGTCGAGCACTCCGGAAATCAAAGCAGCAGGGGGAGGGGGGGGGGGAGGGTCGCGCGTGGCCACTACTCCCAAAAATATATCCTTCGCATCATCATAAGACAAGCAACACCCAGACTTGAGGGCATACATCAGCGATGAGTAGGATGAGAACATCCGCTGCTCTAGTTTGCTCATTCTTACAAGAATTACGACCCGGTAACCACAATATGTAAACACATAAAGGTAACACCCCATATCTCCTATAAACGCAGAGCTCATGCGACGCGATCACCTAAAAGGGAAATGTTACTCTCATATGTAATATACGCGAAGATCAAGCAGTAGCATAATTCGTCTCTAGTCTTAAAATCACAAACTGATTGTCACGCGTTTCCGCTTCGAAATCTCACCCAATGTATCAATCAAATTAACTACACCGATAACTGCGGAGACTATATCCGCGATAGAGAGTTTATTAGAATTATAGTCAATTGTAGCGACAGAAATAATCAAGGAAATTATAATAAAAATTAACTAAATAAAAGTTAACTTGTAAAAAGTACGAAAACATATATTGTACATCCACGGTTTTTCATCAACAGAAAGGACCGTCAAAACTGTAAAGGAAGAGGTAATTAATAAATATATAGAAATTAATCATATTATTTCTTTTCCTTATTTCTACCCTCTTTGGGAAAGAGAAAGGTTCAGCCTACGCTTATTTTGAGAGTCTTGCGCTTGGAACATATAGAGAGATAAGGACTTGAACACATAACGTACATATAGATCTATAGCCTGGATTTCTATATACATTTCCTTTACATATAGTAAAGGTGGTGTCATCCTGACAAATTCTAGTATTTGCAAAAACAAATTGATAATTACAAATTTCTAATCACTAATAACCTCACTTAAAAGTATTCTCTGTTCATCACCCCTGTAATAAACGAAAGTCCTTTATGAAAACGACCATTCGTTCGAAGAATCATTCGTTTTCAACGGTAAGTAATCATACGATTCAATTAACAGAAAAAATGATTTAATTTTCTATGTATATTTAAATAATGCAGCACCTTTGCTTTTGGAGCATTTCCACTTCGATCGAACCAGGAACCTGACGATTCTTATATAATTTATATCCGCTTGACGGCATTTATACCCATCGCCCAGCGAACGTATATGTGGAATTCTTCGGAAACTTTGCCCTAAACTGGTTCCAAAAACAACCAAAATTAAATTTAGAGGCACATTTTTGAAGGCATAGGCACACCTCTGAAGTAATTTTTTTCTTGTTCTATGGGTCATAGAAGAGACGATAAGAACTTGTTACCAAGGAAAACGGCCTTGTGACACCCTTTTATCGTCAAATCAATTTTTCTTATGGGAATTTAACATGGGAAAAATTGACGAAAAGTAGTCATCAATCATCAAGCAATATTAACATTTCAAGTATGTCAACGAATTTGTACATTTTACTAGTTAAAGTACAAGGATAGAGCTTTCATTTAAGCTGGTTAAAATCGGACAATTCAGTCCACGTTACATGCATTTAAAAATCGTCAAAAATGAGTGTTTTTTTATGAATTCATGAAATTTTTAAGATTATCATTGTTTTTCGTCATGTTTCACGATTTAAATGCATGTAATTTTGCACTAAATAGTCCAATTTTAACCATCTTTAACTTAAATGAAAGCTCTATCCTTGTACTTTAACTAGTAAAATTTACAAATTCTTTGACATATTTGGAATAATTAATATTGTTTGGTGATTGATGACTACTTTTCGTCAATTTTTCCCATGTTAAATTTCCATAAAAAAAATTGATTTGACGATAAAAGGGTGCCACAAGGCCGTTTTCTTTGGTAACAAGTTCTTATCGTCTCTTCTATGACCCATAGAACAAGAAAAAAATTACTTCAGAGGTGTGCCTATGCCTTCAAAAATGTGCCTCTAAATTTAATTTTGGTCATGTTTGGAACCAATTTATGGCAAAGTTTCCGAAGAATTCCACATACATGACCGCGTCCACGATCCTCTACTTCTAAACTTTCCCTCTCTCCTCGTCCGCCCAAACCGTTCCCCCTCCTCACTGCTCTTATACCTTCGGTCTCCGCATATATACCTACGCTACACAGGTATTTTCGTACACGACAGTAGCAGTACCTCAGTAGTAGTTGAACTTTCAACGCTGTCGTATCTGTGTATACATCAGTTTTAAATATCGCACGCATAGTCTCGTACACATTATTAAGTATACACAAAAATTCGAAAATGTATATCCTACAGCTAGCATTGCTGTTGACTCTAGTTAGCGTGGGTGTAGTAAATGCTGGCAATGGCTGCAGGATGCAATCCGGCAGCCGGGGCGTTTGCATTAACATTAAACAGTGCGGACCTGTGATGAGATTACTCGAGTCCAGGCCCCCCAGGCGTGTCTACGACAAGCTGCGTGGTGACTACTGCGGATCGACAGAAGGTGAGTTTATATAGAATTTTCCGAATGGGGTACGTTGGGATTATTACGGATTATGATTGATTTGCATTGTTATGTTGTTTCTTATAGTAGTCGTATAGTTATCGTACAATTTTCATTGAGCAAGGAGGGTAAAGTGAAGAAAGGCGAATCGTATATACTTATATTGGGAACGAAAATATTTGCCTTAAAGAATTTTCATCGATTCAATGATATTGAGCGAATCTCATAAACATAATAGAGTCTTTTTATTTATTTACTTATGTTTTTTTTCTAATAACGAATCCGTATTTCTATTTTTAAACAATAACCATCGTCATCAATAACTATCATTATTCATTTCAACCAATAGAAAACGAGATGAAAATCTGCTGTGAGATAGAGCCGATACACTTCATGGACCGCTTCAACCAGGACACATCATCGTCGACTTACAATGCTAGGACGACGACGACGACGACAACAACAACGACACCACCGCCGGCGCCAAGCATCGCCGGCAAGGTCATGTCTAAGCTTGATTTCTTGGAGCTCGACATCTGCGGCTCGGTACTTGCCCAACCGCGTATCTACGGTGGCAAGGCGGCCCGACTCTTCGAGTTTCCCTGGATGGCACTCCTCGCCTATGAGACAATTAGCGAGGAGCCGAGAGCGGAAGGGGATGTAGCGAGGACCGAGTTCCGATGCGGTGGCACTATCGTCAACCGAAAGTACATCATGACTGCAGCCCATTGTGTTACGAATCTGCCCGAGAGTGAGTATATATACCTATACATTGTAATACTGTACATATATAGAGGGATTTGGGAAGATGCAGGGAAAGAAAGTTGGGATTTACGGCAGCACTTGTAAAGCCGATTTATTGCTTGTTTGAAAGTGAGGCCTCTGTTTCTCAGCTAAATGTAAAGGTCTTCGAGTGCGGATTAAACTTAACTATAGCTAAATCCAGGTAATTTTCGCAGTTGATTCAGCAAAGGTCAAGTCACTATGGCTATTGTACCACCTGGACTCTCAAAATGCATTTATTCTATTAATATTATATATTATTATCATTTAACAAGTAATAACCATTCACCTTGTTTATGTTTTAGATTTAAAACTTGTCGGCGTCAGAGTTGGCGAATACAATCTCGCTAAGGAAATGGACTGCGAAAATTATGAGAACGGCACGGCTCTGATCTGCGCTGAACAGTATCAGGAGTATGGCATCGAAAAAATTCATTCACATGCAATGTACTCTTCAACCTCGTTGCAAAACGATATTGCGCTGATTAGGTAAGATATACGTTTACATGTAATTCTTCACGCTCATGATATTTTTTTGCATAAATGATGAGATCTATACCAAATAGAATATCATGCATCCTCATTTCTCCAAATTCTGACTTCTCCCCCTTTCCATACCTATTAGATTGCAACTATTCTAACTGTTTCCATCTAATTATTCCTTTCATTCTTCTTCTCTTCAGAATCAACGGCACGATGAACTTCACACCAGCGAACGTTCGCCCGATCTGCTTACCCCTCGAACCTTCGACCCGCCAACATATTGAAGGTGAGATCGGTCAGGTGACAGGTTGGGGTTCGACT
Source organism: Torymus tubicola (assembly GCA_035583055.1). Lineage (NCBI taxonomy): Eukaryota > Metazoa > Arthropoda > Insecta > Hymenoptera > Torymidae > Torymus > Torymus tubicola. Next base: position 4,128 of record JAWWEQ010007256.1, read on the forward strand.
GAGAATGGTCGGCCAACAAGCGACGTCCTTCTCAAGGTCGGTTTGCCTGTTTTATCAATGGAGAAGTGTTCGTATGCCTACCGTGACCAGCCATTCGTTAAGCTCTGGTACAAGCAGCTCTGTGCTGGTGGCCTCCGAGATAAGGATTCGTGCAACGGTGATAGCGGCGGACCATTGCAGACTGTCAGGTTATACCGAGGACGTGCTCGAATGGTACAGCACGGAATTGTTAGTTTCGGTAGGAGAAATTGCGCTGTCGCCGGATCACCTGGAGTGTACACTAATGTCGCTTATTATCTGGATTGGATTCTGAATAGGATTGAAAAGTAAACCGAGAGTAGGGAATGTATAATTGTCCTGTGAGCGATTCTTTTTAGCTTTTGTTGAAAATCGTATCAACATGCGATTTTTCTCGAAAGTTGAAAAGATTTCAAAATTCCTTTGATTATATTTTTGGACTCAAGAAGAAGATTACGCATCGTGTATAGACTTTGACGTATACGTCTATACATGTCTCATCAGACTCATCGGTTGTTATGAGAAGTAATTCTGTAATAACACCTAATAAGACGAATATATAAGATTCCGAAAATATTCGAATTAGCGTAATCACGATTAGTGTAGTGCTGTACTGTGTGGACTATTTGTGTACAAATATTCTACATTATCTTTGATTTATCTTTAGAAATGAAATCGCCAAAGTTTACTAATAGTCTAAAGTGGAATGTTCAGACTAGTTGTCAATAGTATTGTATGCATATGGTATGTATACACATTGCATATGGTCATACAAACGTGGACATTCCAATAATGTTTTTAAGATTAATGTAGAATACTTTTTTTTGTATTTATTTAACATAGATGCAGTGCTGTATGGATACTATGGTATTGCAGTATCCGAAAATAGACAATTTTTCATTTCATTCATATATACAAATAGGTATATGAAAAATTTATTTTTCAACAAGATACAATTTATCATATTAGTAGAAAAACTATTTTACTTATGTACTTAATTATGCAGTTTGTAAGTTGCTAAAGTGTATATGATCTGTAATGTCTAAGAAACCGAAAAATATTCATTTCTCTATATTTTTCATGTTTTCTATGACATTGAATTTTATAATTTAGGAATAATACGATCTAATTTGATTTTCCATCACATGATTAAATACATTTTAAAATAGAGCTTTTTTGAAGAATAGACATACAAATAGGACAATGTAATAGATAAATTAAGTTATCATATGCCTTAATTTAGCAAATAAATGTATATTATTGTATACTCAAGTCGTGACCACAAATGAAAAATCAGGCTTTGCACTGAATTTGAAGAAGGTAATTAGATTATAGTTTTTTCAATATGTTAGACCATTCTGTCGATCAAATTTTTTACTTCGAAACATATGACGATTATCATACTGTATTACGCTCGGACAGTATATCGTGATATAGGTAATACAGATTGTAAATTGAACATTTTTAGTACTAATAACTTTTTAGTATTTTTAAATAATAGTAGAATCTAATTTTTCCTTAATATACATGAAATATAAAAAATGTTTTATATATACATAAAATAAATATTTATAAATGTATAATATTTATAAATTTAAATGAATCTTATGATAACGTAGGCACGTATTAAAATTGTTATCTGATGCGATATGAATATGTTTATTATTAATATTTAATAATAACATTCTTTTAAAAATGAAACCTAAAACAAAATATTACTTATTGGATTGTCAAAATACAATTTTTATAATAAAAACGTTTTTACATTACAATATAAACAAAATATTTTTATTTTTAACTTATTCCTTTTATTTGAATGTTGACATTATTTCAATTACGGGGAATTTTACTACTTACAATGCATGCATGAATCAGTAGTACTTATTTGTAAACATAATAATTATATGAATGGGATGTTTGATAAATGAATGATTTACTCGTTCAATCTACAAACTATCAATGGAAAATTCATTATAATTATCCTATAATAAATGAAATATTTTTAATCACTTTTCGTTTTTACAAGCAATATCTTTGGTATTATTCAAACGATAATTACAATATTTTCATTATTTTCTAGAAAATTATATATTTTCTTTAAATAAACTATAGTTTATATACTATAAATAATAAGTATAGTAAAACTTATATACGTTTCGTCTCATTTTAAATGAATTAAAACATCAGTTCTATTACATATATATGCGTAAATAATTAATTTTTTCATTGTCGCCATAATTTTACGATATTTCGTAAAAAAACGCGCATCTCTAGCTTTTTCCCGAGTTTTCATTTTTATTTTACATTCATTTTTAGAAATCCAACGTCTTCCCTCACAACTTATTTTACAATGTCATTCAGGACATTAAGTCAAACGTTATTATAATCGCGGTAACCACTTGTACTAACTGTTCAATTTCGCAGATAAATAAATGTAATAGATACCTAATTATGCAAATTTTCGTTGAATTAATTTTGTTTGCCAAGTGTTCTTGTGTTTTTCTTTTCCGATAATGATACGAACGTATGCGTGGCACGTGAGGGTTGAGTATGTCATATCGGTTGCGATCGGTATGACAATGGTTTTTCGTCTGTTCATATCTGCTAACTTTCATTGGCCGATTACTTTTTTGTGCAAGAAAAGTACTGATAGAATCGGTTGTAAGTGTTTTACATCGAAACGTGACGCACTGTGATTAGATAATAAGGATTGGAATACATTTTAGGATTGCATTACTATTATAATTTATTGGATGCACGAAAAATTGATTTAATCCTATATATTTAAAAAATATGTACTACTTTGGAATAGTAGTTTTTTTTGAATTGAGAATAAGATCTGCACGTGATTCATGGTTCGGCAGTGAAACTAATCATTTGTTGTGACGAATTCGAACATATGTCGAAGATAGTAAAAAAACGATATAGACTGAATATTGGTCACGAGAAAGTTGAGTAACCTGACGCTTTTAAAAGAATCTCATGTTTTCTTTCGTTTATCACGTTCTTGCGTATTTGGATATCACACGTGTTACGTTGACGATTATGTCCTTTTGAGTTTATGTTTGAGAATGATAATAATGGTAATAAATTATAGCAAGTGTTATCGAGTATCGAAGTGAAGACGGAACCAGACAAATGCGAATATTTAGAATCTTTTTAATATCGCGCTATATATTTTACATAAAAGATTGAAAATATAAGAGAATAAAAATTTATATAAGTACTTATTTGCCTGATCCTTGTTTTAAGGTGATAAGAATAATGTAACAATAAAATATAAAAAATAATTATTAAGAATCATACGATTAAAAAATATTTTTATTAATGATATTGTCTTATGAATAAAATTTGTCGTGTCTCACATTAAATAACATATTTTGTAAATTAAAAATCAGAAATATACACATATTTTAAAAAGACTGTGTAAAAACATTAACGTTCACACATCATGTCAGCTTATAAAAAAACGTATGTCGCGTAGTGTTAGTATCATATAGTTGCAAAGTTGCTATGTACAATACAAATCCTCTTGAGTATTCACAATTTTCTTTTAGTGGTTAAAAAAGCTCGATTTTCTCAACACTTACAGGTTATTATCACATTTACACATATCAGCATAAAATGCACCTTCGATAGTATATTAGTACAATTTTAGTAACAAAAGACTGACATATTGTTTGTTCCGTGTTCTAATTGTCTTCTGGCATCCTGGCATCTTGAATTTCCTGCAATTAAAGTATTACAATTATACATATAGTCAAATAGGAGATGATTTTGACGATTTTTCAGAGACAAGGTATAAGACGAAAGATTGCTTTTTGTTAACATGGCGACATCAATGTTGTCCTTGCTAAGAACTGTAAATTTTTATTTACTAGCAGGAAAAAATATATAATTTACTAATTAGTAATATTAAAGGAAGATACCTGTCACAAAAACTCCATATTTCTAAGAATGGATTTTATTAATAAAAAAAAAGCATCAGTCAATGATATTATAAATCAGTATTATAATCCGCAATTATTAAATGAAATAACATGAAAAAACTGCCATACTGGGACCAAATGGTTTGTCAATGTTACCGTTAGAATAAACATCAGAGCTACCATATATTTCAAAATCGAATTACTATATTTTCTTCAAGATATAAATATACCAATATAAGTAAGACTCCTCAAAAAAAGTTACAGATTACATAGAAAATAGCCTACAACTTTTAGAAAAAATAAAAAGTATATTGCCATTGAATCCAATTATTCTTTGATAAGTCTTGATTTGAACTCATTATATACCAGCAATCACAAACAAATTAGTTAAACAAAACATATATATAAAAAAAAAATAAAATAAAAATACATACAACAAGTAAAAAGTTTTGTGGATACATCTTCTTCAAAGTTAACGATAGATTTTAATAGAAATAGTTTTCGGTACTCTAATGGACTGACTTACAACTGCTTTTCTTGAAACATAAATCACCTTTCAAACTTCATATATCATTTTATATATCGATATGTTGACGACATAATAACTCGTATACTGAATAAAAAAAAAGGAAACGCAAACTACTTTTAACTCGTGCAAGAACGAATTACAATTTATTCACCAAATTGAAAAAAAAATATATTATAAGGCTTTTATACATAAAAAAAAATTGAACTACGATATAAGAGTAGTTTCTAATATGCTTATCCCATCAACTTGCAAGAAAATCTAATTAATAATAAAGATGACCCACGAAAATTAAACCAACTACATACACAGAATTTTTACACATATACTCTAATTTCAACAATAAACATAAACACACCCAATAACAGATAAGATCATGGTATTGTCTCGGTATGCTCCTCCCTAAACCTATATGAAGAAAACACCTGCCATGAAAAAGCTTCATACGCTTACAAATGGATTCCACTAATAATTATATATTTTTTCACAACAATAATACTGATATCATGCAATACCCAATCTATTGTTTCCTGTGCCTAATAAATAAAAATTTATTTCTCACGAAGGCAACATTGATTACTAAAACGTGAAGTAAAAAAAAATTTTCGTCTTCACTTTTTTTCTCAATCCTTGTCTCGTATTTACTACAACGATCGTAGGATATCCATAACTAGACACATCCTATAGTTTCACATTCATTAAAATATAAAAATTATCATGCTCCGACCAAATTCTTCAATTAATTATCATCAACAATTAATACAAGATTAACAACGACAGTAGATTAGATTAAAAATTCGTACTCCTTTGACAGACGCGATATACATAAACAACAATAAAAAAGAAAACTCAACAAATTGTTTTTTACTACAACTTTGAACAATGACAAATGCACCAAAGAATCTTACCCTATTACGGCGCTCTCCGTATTTGGACCAGAACGTCACCACACTCGTCGACCTCTGTCCGGTCTGTTTATTGAACACTGAGCACGACGAGAACGGCGGCGAGTACAAGTGCATCGACACAGCTGGATTGACAGTGCTCGAATTTTCAACTCTATGCAGTCCAATGGAATCTGCGTCGAAGATATATATAATGTTCATTGATATTTTTTCGTTAAAACTATTTATTCTATATACATAATATTGAAAATCAGTATACCGTTTATGTATGTGACCTCGTCTGTACGGTAAATGCACCTGTCGATCTCTTCCAGCTCCTCCGTCAGTGCGTTACCATCGTCGTCTTTGTTATTCTTTGGCCATTGGTATTTCGTCTATCGACAACACACGTTTATATACCCATTAAATTTCTAAAATACAAATATATCCCACGAAAAAAAAACATCAAAATATACATTTTCCCTTAAAAATTTTATTTTTCAATATATCTCGCCTACTTCCCCAAAACACCATAAAAATTTACTGCTTATATACCTCGCAGAGCTCGCCCTGAAGTATCTTCATGACGCAGTGAGCATTCGCATGATCATGGATAGCCGAGCCGTGACCCTCGCCCCAACAGAGTACCATGAGGTTGAACTTGCCATTGCCCTCGTCCACCAAGTTCCTCGTGTACCTGCGCACCGAAAGAAAGGTCGTATCGTTATATTGCACAGCTGTGAGGATTATAATATAATTCGAAGAAAAAAAATTCGAGGGTTCGACATTGCTGTTTATAAGCTGTTGTATTGGGGCGTGGTGATATTTTATGATATTTACTTAATTTGTATTCGTTTATATTGGAGTTTAGTGTATGGTTTAATGGTAGTGTAAAGTGAGAAAAATATTTATGTGGATATTTATTTTTTTTCCATTATACATTTATCTAAACTATAAAATCAGCAATGATTTTATAGTTTCGATTGATTGTTTTTAGTTTTATTTATTGTAACACTTAAGATTGTCTCGACGTGTTCCGAGCAACTTTGTCGAAGACTTTCCCCAGCCACTTGGTTTTTATCGACCTGCTCAACGCGGATATACGACAAAATAGTGATGCGCTCATCCCATTAATTAACGAGAGCAGTCACCTGGATTATACTGACACGATCAACATTTTCTTTTAGCCAATATAATTAACGACACTCCGCACGATTCTTTGTTGTGCACAATTACAATAACTTATTGACAAATAATGCTCTTAAAATGTAATACGTGCATTTGATTGTACTCATTTTTATTTATTTATATTTGTTTGTATAATATTATGTAAGGCAGCTCACATTAATTTGTCCATAAATCTAATTCGATGCATTTCCTCGTTTCCATTTTATGGGACGGCTTCATTAGATATATTAGTAGACTAGTAAATATGAAAAATTTGGCTTATATAAATTATTTCAAAAGTTTCTGGATTATTTTCACTCATTTATAAGACAATCAGAAAACCGGCTGTATTGGCTATAAACACGATAAGTCACAGTTAGCCAGTTTTATGATTAATGTCTGTTGACACATTATTATTGATTTTGCTTGAAAAAAAATAATAAAAACCTTTTTTAAATTAAATTAGCCGAATGAACTAAACGTGAGGGACTATAGTCAAAACAATCATTTGGCAATTTGTTTTTTTGATAATTTATCTAGGCAGTTTTGTTCTCGGTACTTACAAAATGTAAACTACATTTTGATTTGTAACAGTTTTTCCTAAATCTTTTTGCAGAACCATAAAAAAAATTTGTCGCTAAAGGTGACCGAATTACCTCAAGTAATCTTACAACATTTCTGTTTATTTTTTCAATATACTATATATGAGCCATTCTACAGAACAACGGACACTTCTCAGTCCAAAAATCGAGATCCATCATTTTTGAGAGCACACTTATCAAACAAGTTTTTTTTTCATTCTTTAGGACATTACAAATGAAATGGAAAAGACTGCCAAGTCGGAACCATGTGCCAACAATGAGTTACGGGCTAATTACTGATAATGAAAAAATGACTAAAAATAGCTCTAGTTTGATCCAAAATAATTCCATAAATAACAACTCAATGCAAAATTCGGAAAAAAGAAAAAGAAACTAAAGAACTAGAGCTTTTCAAATCTTTTTTCAGAATTAGAAAATGTTGATTCCTTCAAAAGTTACGTGAGTTTCAAGTTGGGCTTGAAACTGACAAAAATGATAGCAAATTCACGAAATACTGGAATCATATACGAATTCGATAGTTTTTTTTCCAAATTTTCCCTTTGCTACCATTTTTCGTCAGTTTCAAGCCCAACTTCAAACTCACGTAACTTTCAAAGAAATCAACATTTTCTAATTCTGAAAAAAGATTTGGAAAGCTTTCGTTCTCTAGTTTCTTTTCCTTTTTTCTGAATTTCATATGGAGTTGTTATTTATGAGATTATTTTGGATCAAAGTAGAGCTATTTTTAATCATTTTTTTCATTATCAGTAATTGATCCGTAACATATTGTTGGCACATTCCGACTTGGCACCCTTTTCCATTTCATTTGTAATGTCCCAAAGAATGAAAAAAAAACTTGTTTGATAAGTGAGAAGTTTCCGTTTTTCTGTAGAATGGCTCATATATTTGTATCATGGCATCATTACTAATTTTTCAACATTATGAATTATTATTATTGCATAGATATATCAGCTTTTGTATTGTTTACAGTAAAACAGAGACACTAACTTGACGTATAGAAACTGATCATTTCAAATATATCTAATAAAACTTATCGTTACATCATATTCATACGAACAATACGCTAGTTCGCTAACAAAAACAGTCGATTTGTTTTCACCGCGAAACCCTCGTACAAACAACAATATAATTACAATCACGGCATTTTTACTCGGCTACGAAATCTACGTCAGATTTCGGTTTGCGATCGCAAACAATTAATCCATCCTCTCCTCATATCACACACATACACACACTCATACGTCATCATCATTGAAGGCTGTGCACACACAACAAAGTCATACTGATGTTTTTCATCTCTATTATATGCTACAGTTGATGTATCAGGCAGGGGATTTCCCGGGAAAGTTCGTAGCGATGGTAAGAAACAAAAAAAAGAAGGAAAGGGTCGGCCGCGAAAGAAAGGAGATAGTCGGCCTACTATCGCAAGCCGTTTGTTTTGTAAATGCGCGTGTGTTTCTTATGTATATATATATAAGCTCCGCAGCTTTATCAGCCGATTTCTTCTGTGCGTAATCGCCGTATGCTAATAAATGCTCGATCGCGTTGCGAAACACTCGATTGTGTATTTGCGCGTGTATACGTGTGTAAGATCGGTTGGTCCCGGTGGTAATTTTGTATACCAGTTATTTTTGAAAGGGTATGCAATCACGAGGATCTAGTAAGATAATGGAACAACGCTTGCATTGGTTATCGTAAGTGATTTGATTCCTGATCAAACGGTAGCACTGAGCTGTGTATTGAGCTTTCGAAATTACAAATCCACGTGGATTTTAAGAAATAAGCAGTTTTGATCAAATTTCAATTAGTTTTAATCGTTCGCCGACGATATCTCGCGCTTGACACATGTATAATTATAAAGCCGTTATTTACAAAGTGCACGAGTGTCGAGCAGATAATGGCCGAAAGTTTCTAAAATATTTCAGATATATGATTGTTGTAATTAGAATTTCTGATGGCAGATAGAGTAAATATAACTTAAAATATATTTATATGTATGATTTTTAATATTAAGTACGTGATGAAATAGGACAAATGATGTGACGAAATTCTTTTAAAAAAATTAAGTCGTGAGATTTAACGATGATTTCTTAAAAATTTTTTTGTTCCTTATACATTTCGTTTTAAACTACTATTTCAAAATGTAAGATGCCAAAGTGCAAGATAGAAGTGCACTGGATAAGCATATTAATTAATCAAAATAAAATTATAATCTACAATTGTAACCAATGCTCATTGTTACATCATCTTTAAGCAGCGACTATCTAATTAAAAAAAAAAAAAAAAATTTGTGGTTGAAACCAAATAATATAGAAAAGCCTAAATTATTGTATTTATAATAAAATTATTTAGTTGTTATTCATCTCAAATAGTGTTATTAATTACTATAAAAGTATTAAATAATGAAAATTATGGTTGCGATTAGCTACGTGCAATTTAAAAAAATAACTTTTTAATTTTATATAGATGGAGCGTTATTTGTTTATATCCTGTCATGCTGCCAAAAAAACATGAACAGATTTTTTCATACATAAATTACAAAGCGGATATGCATTTTAAAGCTCATCCTATTCATATCTCATCAGCGAATCGATTGCGCATCGCCATTATCAAAAGTTCTGACATTATCATGTCCGGGCGTTGTCATCAGATTTTAGTCAACATCAGTTCGTTAATCGCGTGTTGTTTTATTATTCTCTTGTTTGTGCTGGAAATTTTTTATGGATCTCTGCCATTTCTTCACTTTCACAATTGCTCGCACGCGTACACTGACTACATGTAACGTTTTTACGTTTTCTTACAACGCAGCGTTTAAAACACTTTACAATATTACTTCTGTTAATTATATATGTAAAAAATATTTTTATCCGATAAATATGATTTGCTTTATCAGTAATGATGCATTCGACGTAATCTTTTCGGCAGTATTAACTTTTTTGTAATGATAATTAATTTATATACGCGTATAAGGCATATTTAATTATAGTTAACGAGTAAAAAATAATTTACGTAATATAAAAATTTTTATTCATTTTAATTTCATATTCTTGGTATATTATTAGTTTTACTATATAATAGTGGGAGTTCAATCTAATTATGTTCGAAGCTAATTTTTACGTTTGATATCAGAAACTTGAGAGTTGAACTTGTTATTGATATACTCATTGATATTTGGACATTCTCGTGATTGTGAAATTATTATATATTGTTGTAGGTGAATATATTAAAAATGAACTAAATAATTATAATTGTATGTAATATATATTTTAGCAAAAACAAAGATAATAATTTAATTTAATTTTCTTCGAATTAAAATACGATTCAGATTAAAAACAAAAAAAAGTATATTAGCCTGATTACTATTTATTTTTTAATATTTCATTGAACCCTTCAAATCACCGACAACGTAAATAAATTAAACTTCACCAAATAAGCATTCATTGACTTCTCGTCTCTTCTTCCCCTCCATTTAACCCATATCTTGTCCCCGCACTCTGAACTCTGATAAACCGATAGTTTTTGTACACCACCGCCATCAAATAATCGAAGAATCTACCGCCTCTCCTAATCTCTCTCTCTCTCGTCTCGTACGATATTCCGGATGGGCACTGCAGCTATATTATATACACGCACGTGCCACGCGTGTTTCTAAAAGTTTCTCTATACACATATATCTACATACATACACAACACAACGACGCGCGTGTCTTTTTAAAAGCGACATCGCGATCGGCGTTAAAATAATTATACTAAGAGCAAAGAGATACGATAACCCGCGTGAACCCGCACGCATCGTAATGTATATTATATGATGGTCGTAACGCGTCGGCAACGTTTCGTCATTGAGAAGATTTTCAACGGCGTATAACGTATTATATGTGTGCATATAGATAAGTGTCTTGTATTATATACGCGTATATGTATATAAGAACGAACGAATCTTTTTGGTTTTTCGTGTAGGCATGATATATAAGCGTGTGAATGAATGGTCCGCAGGAGAGGAGAAATATTTTAATTGCTCGTGTAGCTTTAGTCGAGCCGAGTAGTACTATATACGTAATTATGGTCGCACGCATTATTGTGCGTTGTGACCGTTAAGGTGTGCGCATGTATATATAAGCGGGTGATAAAACGCGTCCGTTACGGTCGACGCGCGGCTCTGGGTTATGATGTATAGGTAAGTAACCGCGAGTGGGACGACGACACCAAAGTAATACGAGCGTGATTTTTATGAACAAATTAAGCAATTTGAGCTTCACTTTTAAACAATTGTTATTTTTTTTTATCATTTTTGTAGAATTCGTGTAAAATAGTTTATATAATAATAGCAGCATCCAATTGTTAGCCGCTAATGGTCACATTATTACTTTTAAAATTCAACAATAACAAAGAGCGGAACATAAAAAAGAAACACGTAAAAATTTTCAACAACTTCGCAAAATTAAAAAAAAAAATGTTACAGCTACGCTTATAGAGCAGCGACCATATAATCAATGCTAGTCCGGAAAAATCTCGCGGTTAACCTTCCAGAAATCTTTATCGCTCGAAAAAAAAAAATGTCGATCTTGCCGCGCGACTTTTCTTGAACGTTCTAAATATCGAACGCGCGACGTTCACCCTCATATAACGATAAGCGTATAGCCGCAGCCGCGTTTATTACCGCGAAATCGACGCACGCAAGTCCACAGCACCGAGCTTGCGGCAGTTACACGTTAATCAGTCTACGCTGATCTCTTTCCGTATTCAAACGTTTTGTTCAATCGGTATATCTTCATATACACACGTAAGAAAAACGTTATCGACATTGTGGAAATAATAATAGTATATTATGCACCTAGGGAGTAAAAGTACAGAATGCCCCAGATCGTATGTTTGCTCCTGTGGTGCATTTACGATTCTTTTGCCTAGCAAGGCCAAATGTACAATTTTTACGATCGGGCGCCGGAAGTAAAAGTAGTACGTTTGGCCCGCTAGGCAAAGAAACGATATAGCAGCCGATTCCTCATACAATTAAATATACAATTAAATCATTCACGCGATACCAAACATCAGCCGATCGTCATATATAAATATACCTGACAGTTAATAAACAAACATCTCCCTATACAATACACACACACCTGTAGCGATCGAACTTGGCATATTTACGCCACTCCTGGGGGTTGCTCCTATACGCAGCCATCAGATCCTGCACATAATCAATATCGACATCGTTCGTAGCAAACGCTTCATGCAACTTCTCAATAAGTTCCTTTAAGGTCAACGTTTTCGGCGTCCCATTGCTACTACTGCCGTTCTCACTGTTCAGCATCATGCAGCTCTTCTCCGATAACCTCGTCTTCAGCTTGCACACGTCCATGGTGTCGATTGGTAAAAAATCGGTTCGTTCCGGAACTTCGTCTGTGTATATATATATATATATATATATATATATATATATATATAGATATAAATACGATAAAATGTCACACTCGCGCACACTTGTGTTTATATATTGTAATGCATAAAATTTCTGTGTGTAATGTATAGCGAGGAGGTATTATAAGAAGAGAATTCTTGTAACACACGATACCGGCACTCGCGGAGGACCAACTGAGCGGCCGATCTCGAGAGCGCACGCAAGTGAGCTGCCCCGTCAGGCCAGAGAGTGAGGGAGATAGATGGATAGATGTGTGTGTGTGCGTATACTTGCCCCCTACTCCAGGGCCTGTTCGGGTCTCTATATGACAGCTGTTTTTTTCTGGTGTTTCGTGGTGAAGTTTCCCTACCAAGGAATTTGGGTTTGAAGAAAGATTTTTGAAAGGAGAAAAGGGAGGGAAATAGATTCGAATGTGATAAGAGATGTTTTGGCCGTTCACAGCGGACACCTGTTTTAACAAGGGGAAGAACAGTTGTGCTATTTGATGTGGCGTCGTTGAGAAAATATTGAAAACAAATCTGGGACGTTGTTTTTCTATTTGTTGTATACGTGGAGTTCGGATTTTGAGGGGAAAATTTACAGTTAAGTTGGTGCTTAGAATCACGATGTCGTTTGTCTTCTTTCGTTTGTGATTGCTTTTTTTATTGTTAATTTGTGAATTACGTTAATTATTTGAGAAACTTACTTTAAAAAGTAAATTTCAACTAATTTTCACGACACATGAAATGCATTATTCATTTTTAATCTGATGGCATTATTATTTACTTTGAAATTTGGCTAAGTATTCGATAAGAAGATAATCTATCATATAGCACCAAAGATAATAAAACGAGTATCGTTATTTAAATATCGAATTTTTCGGTATGTTTTGCACCTGTGGAAAATGTAAATATTTTGTAAGAACGTTATAAAAACTCAAATCTTCTGAAAATACGTAACATATGGTTCGAGTTTTCGGTTACAAAACATATTAATTCACATATTAACTTGTAGGTGTATATATTTTTTTTTACTGAAAGGCAAATTTGACGAGTTACTATTTTTATGGAAACTAATAAAAATAGATATTGATACCTACACTTTTGAGAAGAGAATGCATTTGAAGAGTGATTATATATTTGCATCATCCAATATTCAATACTCTGTCGAAATCGTAATAATCATGGCTTCCAATAGCAAATCTTGGACTTCCTGGTATATTCGTGAAATATACTTAATGCGATCAATTATCCTTACAATTTAAGATATACCTATTCGATAAATCAAAATCAGAAAAAATTGTAATAAATGAAAATTGTACAATTAAGTCAATAAAAAGTAACAATGTAAACTATATAAAATTATTTTACAAGACTAAACAGACCATTTTATTACATCGTTAAATCTCAGCTTATAGAGACGATAAAGCAGATAGAAATATCAGGAAGTGGAAAATATCGCTAGTGGTTCCAACGATATCGTATGCTGATTTCATAACGTATATTCTACATACGTAGTAAAATATCATCATTATGAAACTGTAATAGTCAGTTCTGACGTCGAAAAATATTTTTGTTGATATCTTATTGTAATTATTGGTCAATCTTCAGTCTGTTTTGAAGTAATCTTTGTGGTAGAAAAGCGTTTATGAGAGAAAATAATATCTATAATATTACAGGTTCTTTATTATATTGTTGAAGTTTTCTCACTCATATCATTTTATTACAATATATACACGATACAAAATTAGTTAATGTGAGAAACAATTCTATTGTCTTACTAAACCCTTTATTTATCCAACGATAAATTATAACAAGTTAATTTTTTAGTACGTAAACAATCGAAAAATAAAAAATTTCAAGAATAATAACTATTTATTAAATTTTCACGTTAATTATATAACGTACTTGTTCTACATTGAAGATTCTTTAAGAAATCATGTGAGCAATATTTTCACCAAGGTCCATTTTACTACTACCCTTGAAAACAGTTTGCACACGTGAACCAGCTGACTAAACATAAGAACAATTAAATATTTCCAAGAATCTCGTGTACTTATGCTAAAGCAAGAATAAGTAACTCGCAGCGTATATAAGTATTATGATTTTACACTATATCGGGACTCAGCATATACGTTAATAATATACGTGCCAAGCGTTTTTCTCGAAGTTCTCGCAATAGGTAATGCTTCCATACTCGTACCTTTCTCTCGTGGGCGATTCGTTAGTTTAGCGATTTTCCTTGCGGCTGTATACATGTATATACGTTTTCCAGCTGTAACGGGACAATTAGGCTAGACCTTTGCAATTTGACGTGAAACAGGAATTTCTCGATTTCTTCAAGGCTTTTTCGAGTTGAAGGAGGTTTTGAGTATTTGGTTGAAAAGCTGAAAGGTTTTTTTTTCTATTTTATTTTGTATTTTCGTATAGTTTACAAATAGAGTATAATGCTATTTATTCTTTTCTGAGAAGTAACATGTTTAGATTACTTAGGTACAAGATGACGTAAAATTATTGAATTATTATTCTATTACATTTCAGATAAATTTTTAGAACTGTTCTCAACAGAGCTTAACTTGAATTAGCCTAGTTTAATTCTAAATGAAGCTGTATGACAATTCAATAACGGTCATTGAACTATCCTGAAAAATCGTACCTTTTTTATTTTCTTTGTCATTTCCGTTCAGAAGTCATTTTTAACTATCTCGGATTCGCAAAATTCACAGCTTGATCGACACAGGTATAAGGGCAGAATTTGGGGTCGACGCCGTAAACTTTCGCTGGAATGTTGCCAAAAGTCCTTGCAAACGTAGCAGCTGCGAAAGTAATTATCGTCGGAATATGAACAAGATGAATATGTAGGGGTAGATGAAAGAATTTTGGAAGTTTTGGTGCATCAATTCACCAAGGTATGGTAATAGTTTTTAAATGTTCATAAAGTTGTTTGATTTATAACAGTTACAAAATGGATTCGTTATAAAGACCGATTTATAAGTTCATATCGTTTTCGTTTTCTGAGTAACCAAAGTGTTTTAATATTCTATCCGATTTGTCATTTCACATATTACTTGTTTCTCATTTGCTATCATTTAATATTTACAAAAGAATTCTAAACCTTCTTATCAAAATTGAATCTTTTGTATTATTTTTTCTAGCCAGATTTGTCATTTTTCTTGGAAGTTTGATCTATTCCTGTACAATAGGGATCACACTTTCCTCTTCGCTTATTTTTTTTCCTTTGACTTGCTTTATCTTTTTTACTGGATTTTTCTTTTTTATTTCCTTTTTCTTTTTTTGGTGGTTCTTTTTTACACCTCATTATATCAATTATTTTAGAGAAGAACGAATGCCCCTCTTTGGATGCATCTTTCTTTTCTTCATTTCTTTTATTTTTTACATTTTTCTTTTCTTTAGACTTTTTTTTATCTTCCTTTGATGTAGACAATTTATTTTCTGACTTAGGATTTTCTTTGTCATTTACCTCTTTTTCATATTTTACATTTTTAATTTCAATAGACTTTTTTTCATCTCCCTCCGCTGTAGACGATGTATTTGGCAACTTATGATTTTCTGTACCATTCACCTCTTTGGATTGTACTTTATCATTGCCTTCGACTTTTACAGAACTGTTACTTTTTAATTTTGCACTGCTTGGCGTTAATTTATTTTCGAAACAACGACAACAAGTACATTGTGATCCAGAGCCTTTCTTTTCTGATTGGTTATTTGCAAATCTGTAAATGAAATTCGAAAGAATTTAATGTATTTAATTTTTATGAAAAATAGAGCATTGTGAAAAATTTTTTCATCAAACTGTTACCGAACACATGTACATAGACTTTTCAATTCCTTTACGACATTTCTATTGTTTTGCTCAATCAAATTACGTTCATCTCCACTTCGGTTATTACTATATCTTTCACGTCTTTCTGTTTGTGCATTATTAATTTCCCTTTTACTTAGTTTCTCTATTGCATTCTTACGCCATATATCGCTTTCGTCCAATTGGGGTGAACCATACGAAGCTAAACCTTTTCTGCGTAATCTTGGTTTGGCTTTGAAATCATTTGAATTGAACGAGTTGAATTCAGTGGTTGACATTAATTTCTCATGATTGGAATTTGATTCTTGACTTTTATACACGTAATTAGGATGACCTGCAGTATCAATCTTTATCAATTAATTCCGATATACTTTTTTGTTCTTTAAGAAAAAAAGCTTTATCCGTAAAAGTAGAAATAAATCTTTTACCAGCTGATAATAGCTCTACTTACCTTGATACGCATGAGTTATTTTCGGATTATCCTTCTTTGATTTTCCGGAAACGACGCTAATGGAACTCTCGCTCTTGCTCATTTCCGCGGTCTTATCCTTTCCGGGTGCTTCTGAGCAAATGTAAATGTTGACGTTTCCAACTATACGTGGATTTTCGCTCGGTTTGTGTTTGTAACTTTTAGTCAACCCCATTTTTGGTTATATTTCTTTTTCTTCCTTTTTAGATTTGCCAGCATTAATTCGCATAATCTTACCGTTCGCGTTAGTACTGATATTTTGAGGGTATTATTGACGTCATCGATACTTCTTGATAAAATCATCACTGATAAAGCTGATTAAATGAATGAAAATTAAAAAATAGTGGTTTCTGAATATATAAGATTAAAACTATTATTTTTCTTAAAAAATTTACCTACGACTTTTTGTTATGTACAAAAGGATACACATTCGTTCGTTTCGCCATTTGTCCAGCTAAATAGTATTTCATCGAAATATAATAATCAAGGCAATTGTTAACTTACAATTTCTCCAATAGGTTAATATCAAATTCCATATCAAAATAAAAGTTTAGGTTAGAAACTTATACGTAGGTTATTTTACGTAAACAAGTGTTTGGTGACAAAAGAATTATGTTCAAACGCATAAATAAATAATATTATTTATAGTTAAATTTTCTTATCAGTTATTTCGCAACAATCAATAAATAATTATCGATAATAAATAATTGTTATAAAATTAATGAAATTTGTACGTTAAACTTGTAAATTTTTTATTTAATTTCATATCTGTAATTTTTGAGTCAGAACAAAAATATTTTCAAAAAATATTTTGTCTATACGCATCTCAGCGAACGGGATGCAGGCAGAAAATTCCAAGGTGTTCCTGACCCTTTCGCTCTCTCCCAGATCTTTATCTATTCACTCCGATTTGTGCGGGTAATACGAATGAGCTCCGGGTTTACGGAGAATTTTCGGACGGCAGTCTACGTATTGAACATATGGCCAAGTCTCTGACAAATCGAGAGGTCAAAAAATAGATTTTCTTGAAACTCTCAGAAAATATTCTACTACCTGTTCTGGATATCCCTGAATTATTTTAGATTTTTTTGACCCTTAGTTTTGAAGATGTAAGAGGTCAAAAACCGAATTTTATTGATTTTTTGCACTTTTGACCGATTTTCATTAATTTATAACTTCTCGGGGAAGCATTATTCGCGATAAACACAAGAATAGTTTTTTTTGTAGAATTCTTTCAACTTTTCAATAAAAATATTTTTAATGCCGTACGTTTATGCTTTCCCTTACATATATGCAAATAAAACATATAAATTAAAAAAATTAAAAGTCCGATCGGGACTTTCTCTACCAAAAAATTCATGGAGATACCTTTTGATTGTCCAAAAGTGTCCGTATGAATCCTGTAATGATTAACGATCATTTTTAGATCTACAAAAATTCATTCGTGTCATAATTATTTTAAAAAGTCGTACACAAGTTTACGAAAAATTACAAGAAATAGCGTACGTAAGATATTTCGAAATTTTGCTTCGTTTTTGAGCAAAAAATCCTTTAATATTGATAAAATTTCATCATTAAATTCGGAATTTTGATTAATTTTTAGCTCAAAAACGAAGCAAAACTTCGAAATATCTAACATAGATTTTTTTTTCTTATAATTTTTCGTAGAATTTAATTATATTTTTTCAGAACTATGTACGATTTTTTAAAAAAAATTGTGACACGAATGAATTTTTCTAGATCTAAAAACGATCCTTAATCATTACAGGATGCATACGGACACTTTTGGACAATCAAAAGGCGTCTCCATGAATTTTTTGGTAGAGAAAGTCCTGATCGGATTTTTAATTTTTTTAATTTATATGTTTTATTTGCATATATGTAAGGAAAAGCATAAACGTACGGGGTTAAAAGTATTTTTATAAAAAAAAAATTATTCTTATCACAAAAAATGCTTTCCTGAGTTATAAATTAATGAAAATCGTTAAAAAATGCAAAAAATCATCAAAATTCAGTTTTTGACCTCTTATATCTCCAAAACTATGGGTCAAAAAAATCTAAAAAAAATTCAGGGATATCCAGAATGAGTAGCAGAACATTTTCTGAGAATTTCAAGAAAATCTATTTTCGACCTCTCTTTTTGACAGAGACTTGGCCACATATATACAGTCTAATGTGGAATTTTACATGGGAAAAAAACATTTTTATTATCGATGATTCGATAACGAATATAATAGCAATAATAATGAACGGTACAACAATAACATGGATGATAACGTTACTTTCACTGATAGCGGTGAAAAAACAATTACGGCAATCGTCTAAAGGATTTATTTAAATTTCACCTGTCACATATCAAATAATGCGTGATATGAAGTAATATTTTTTCAGTTTTTTGAACTTTTTATACCGCAAACCATCTAAATAAATTGAATGAAATGTTTTTTCATCTCCCTCCGCTGTAGACGATGTATTTGGCAACTTATGATTTTCTGAATTGAATGAAATGTTGCATTAATTCGTCAATATGCACATAGAATTGAATGAAAAATCTTTGATGATGCAACTTTGGAAAATTATTCAAACACCACAAATTGAGAAAGCTTATTAATTTTTCAATTTTTAAACAATTTTAACAGTTTCTGTTAGTCTGTTGTATGAAATTCCGTTATACCTATTGTAGTATATTAATCACATTTCTTTCTCATTTCATACATCTATATATACAAGGAAAAACATTTCCGATCCCTTGTTCATCTCCGTTCATTCATCTTCGTTTCTCTCCCTGCACACTCCACATCCATCCATATAGTAACATCTTTACAACGATAAGTCAATATTATTAAAAACAAAAAAACAAAATTAATCCCCCACCCACTTAGCAACGACAAAGTACTGCATCCTTAATTTTCTATAACCACATATATATCAATCTCAACACTCGTCGTCGTGCAGACTCGAAAGCTCTCGCACAACACAGCCATAAATCATAAACGCAAATGCAGTACCGCAACACGCAGCCTCGCTCCGAATCTTCTTCTCTTCTCTATCGTTATTATATATATAGACGCATAGTATACGCGTCGTCGTTGGAAAGTTCGACGCATTGCGGCGTGATAAGAAGAAGAGCTTTCGTCCGATTTATCAGCCTACAGAGGTCGGCTACTTTTACCACGTCGTTGTCGTCGTCGTTGTCGTCAATTTATGTGTGTATAAGTATACGCACTTTGTATGAAATAATGAGTTGTCACAGGGTACAAGACGAAAAAGTCGAATTGGCCTCGATAATGGCGTTAATGATCAAAGCCGATTTGCTCGATCGGATATGGAAGTTAGCATTGGCGTTAATGCTGCGAGAGAAAGATAGAGAGAGTGAGTTGGAAATCGTATGGCGGATGTTCGGTGGCGCGATTCAGCGTTCATTCGTGCTTTCGTTTATGCGTGTATGTGTGTAACATGTGACCTTGGTAGAAAGACTATTTGTTTCAGTCGATTGGAATGACGTGGTGTACTCTATTTTATGCAAATTTATTTACAATTTTAGCAGAGCAAGAGCTCGGATTGTTTCTTTCTCCATGTTGGTATACTCTTATAAGAAGACTCTTATAATTTATTTACTTTATTCACCGGAAGTAATTTGAAAAATGATTTTTTCATTGTAATTTTTAATGTTTTCATTAATTTATTTCAGATCGATAGCTTGAAAAGAATCTAAGAATGAAGTTTTGTTGACAAATCTTGTTATATTATTAGCGAGGTCGATAAACAGACGAGAGTATAAGAAAGGCAGTAGAAGATCATTGTCACCTGACAAATGTGACCCCTGACAGTGTTTAATTAAAATAACTGAATCACATATATATGTAACTTCAAATATATTGGAAGTTTTATTATTTAGTTTTTGATCTACTATCTAGATGAAACACTTTCATTTTACGTGTTGTTTTGTGGAACTATAAATCTGTGTACACATAAATCCTAAAATGGACAATTGATCCTCGTATATCAGAACTCTATACTTTACAATTTTGATACGCAAGGCAATAAGACAGATCTCTATGTAATATAGATATATTCAATGTCATCAGTAAATAATTCTTAGTTTTTTCTAGTCGCATGAGATGAATAAAATTAAATTTTTCAGCATTATGTTACTGTATACTTAAATTCATCTATAAAATGCGTGGGAGAAGCTAATTAGAAGAATCCTTAAGAATTTATGACACCTAAAAATGAAGTGAAGAACCTTTAGATTCGTCAAACAAGCCCTCTAATTACTTCCGAGATATCAGCTATTGAATTTAGTATCTGTGTTATTATGTTTAAAATTAATCTTCCTTTCATTGATTGTAACTTTGTAAATGTTTGTATTATAGTAAACACAAAAAATATAATAGAACCGAATAAAACTTGAAGTAAACTAGTTTGATCTGTGCTTCTCCGGATTACGAAATATTGATTTCTTAAGAAGTTGTAAGTAATCAAATGTACTTTAAAAATTATGATATATCTTTGTTTTTTAAATGATTCTGAATTTTTCAGAGATATTATTAATGAGTCTTTTTATGATAACTTAAATCGCTTACAACTTCTTAACGAATCTATTTTTTTCGAGTGAGAAAATCTTCAATCCAAGCTTTTTGCATCTACTTTATTTTATTGCTGTATCATAAATATATGAAAAATTACAGTTAATAAAAGAAAGATCAATTCATTTCTTTCTTTTATAAGATGTAAAAAATCATCACAATTTCGTTAAATTAATACGGTTGATCAGTGATGTTTTAGACTGAAACTATTTAGCTTAAAAAAGGGTTCATTATTTGAATATATTAAATTTACATATTCACAGGTGATTGATGTTTTTGCTATTGTAAAGAAAATAAAAATTGTTTAAAATTATTTGCTGTAAGCTCAGCGTCGGAGAGCATGCGTGGAAATTGATTTGGTCAAGAAATAAAAGAAAATTAAACCAAACAATATAGATTTAAAATGAAAATAAATCACTTTTATGGTAGAACGAACAAATAACGAATATGACGAGTGCGTGTAAAGTAAGCAGAATGTTAATGAGATAAATTAAATTAGAATAAGATAAAACTCATGCGTGTCCCTTGTTGGGAAAGGTTTTTCTCCATTTTCCCCTAGAACGCTGAAAGTTTTTGGAGTTCACCATTTATAAATTGATCGAATTGAGTCCGCACTAAGTCAGGGAACAGGGAATTCCGTGTATAAAAGATCAACAATGTCGCTACGACAAGAATTGGGAAGGTCATTTCCTGGAAGGGCTCGGCGGGGCGTGGAGAACAAGTGTGCTCCGAAATTTTAGAGTGCAAAAGAATACCTTGAAGGAGAGGAAGGGCGAGTTTCATCCATATTTCAATTTTTCTAATTTTTCTTAACACGTTCATTTAGCTCGAATCTCTCCTAATCTTCGAAATAATTATCCAACTATACAATTATTAATATATATTTTTCATATTCTTATTTCAGATATACATTTTTTAATTATATGTATTTATTTATTTATTAATATTAAACGGTTAAAATGATCTTTACCAACTGCTATAGAATTAGCGAATAAATGAGTATTTTTTCGTATCCTCTCTCACTGCGATTCGCTGTGGTGAGTTTCGTTACCTACATCCCCACCAGGATCTGCGGCTCTGGACCCGATGCTCCCTCTAGTCCAGATTCCTGTTGAAGGCGTAATTTCACCACTTCGTATAATATTAGACCGAATTTTTGGCATATTATTCTAGAAAATAACGCATGCAGCGTAGGCATCATCTTTCACGCCCATTATATTACTCGGTCTATTAAAGTGTGGTAGTAATCTTCATTACCATCTCGATTTCTTAAAATATTAATCATTTACTTTCCAGCTGACACTTTTAGGACGGGTTTTCCGCGATCTTTAAATATCGTATAACAATAAAAGAATTAAACTAGGGGGCTGTGCCCCCATGCGTTTCTTGCTACACTAGACACACCAATCCCTCGCTCCTCGCTTCGCTCGTTGTACCACCATCGACTCTATGTAAAAACTTCTTTTTAAATTTTTCATCGTTCTTTCTCATTTTATAACCACTAGTTAGGTATAATTAGAGCAGTATATTCCCTAAAGCTCGTTTAGATCCTTCGAAAATTCGCTGAGATAATCAGGTAATTTGATTACATACGAACATACAAAGATACATTCATTGTGGAAAATGTCTAAAATGGACTCTGTATGGGAGGAAAATCATTTGTATATCTCAAATTTTAGTTATAATAGAATTAACAAATTTTGCTCTGGCGAAATTATAAGACTCTCCCGAACAGCGGTTGTGCCTAAAAAACAATTAAGGAAAAATCATTATTTTTAAGTCATTTGAAATTCTGCAAATTTGATGAACAGTCCACGTAATCAAAAGTTGCTATTACGTTACGTTTATGTAAAAAATTATAGCTAATTATAATATTATTAAATTATATGAATAACAGGACAAATGGCTCTTTATATTTAATGTAGACAAGACATTTATATGAAAAGTTACATTTTTTTTATAATAAACGACAGGCAATTATGTTTTTTGTAACATCGATTAATTGATGCATGAAATTAAATGCTAATGATACAAGTTCGTAAATAGTAATAATATAAAAGCGTATTTGAGGATAATGCTGCGTAAGTATTTCGTTCCACGAACGTAGAATTTTTTTACATTTTTTGTTTTACAAATCTATATGTGCGAGTATATCATAAATCATATAAATAGTCTTACGATGAAAACATTAATAAACAAAAATACACTTATCTATGAAATTGGATAAACTTCGAATAATTAGCGTAAGCAATACATGTTGATAAGTTTTCTATCTCGAATCACCACGTTGAAGTAACGTTTAGAATTTTATTTCTATTCTGATCTGCAGTTAAACTATGGACTTTAATGTAAAGCATTTTATACGATATACGTAGTGTAATTAGTTTTTTTAATACATTAACTACAGTAATGGAACTCACAATAAGACAATAAAATATAAGCTGCTTTAATTTTTTTTATCCGCAATTCCCATCCAACGAACACTCACATTAATTCCACATGAGTGTACTTTATACGTCAGACATCAAAGACTACTGTGTTGTAAAAGTGTAAAATGCGCCTCGAGGGAACATAAGTTCTACCGATACTTATACGCGAGTAATTATAGCGCATCATTATGCGTAGTGTAATATACACAAAGGGGGATCTAAAACATCTCACCTCATAGCGTGCAAAGAGCAAGGAAGAATTTTCCAGAACCGCGTAAATGTTTGAAGAGTGTTCTAGCGCACCACGATTCCTCTCCGAAAGAAAAGAAAATCATTCTAGCAATTATATACGATCCGTAGCGTACATACATATACGGGTTCATTTAATTTTAACGACTCTCCAACGCCCAACGCTACGACGGAATAGTCAGTGTGAAATCGCGCGATGTACGAACCACAGGAAAATCTTGTAGAGATAGCGATGGAGAGACACATAGCGTTTCGCAATAGTGTCTTATGTCACAAGATTTTCGGTATCTGGCCGGACGACGATCAGTTTCTGGCAAGATTCAGTAAGGCGAAAGGGTATGGAATTGCAGCAGTGACGCTGGGCATCTGCGGCTTTCATTTTTTGTCGTTGATGATTGACAACACTACCCACATTTCTGAGTATTATAATTTCGATTTCTCATTACGTTTTCTTATCTGTAATCTGGGGAAAGAATTTGTTTAATTTGAAAACATTTTTATGCAATGATATATCCTATACATGAAAATAATGAAGTCTCATATGAGATCTCGTATATAGATTTTATGTGATTGAAATTCGTATGACGATCTTCTATGAGAACTGTGAAATATTATATGAGATCGTTTTTTACTTCATTTACATTTTTATATGAGATTTCATATAACAATTTCACTTGAGAAGTTTTCTTATTTCATATACACTTTTTTAATCCTCGGTAGAAAAAATATGAGTAAATTTCTGATAAAATTATATCTTTTTACGGGTTATTTGTAATGTTATCGTATATTTTGTTTTAAAAATATAGATTTTATTGAAAACCTTAAATTATGTATTTTTTTAAACCAGAAATTTTCATAAATTGTAAAAATTTAATTTAATTTAAAATATTCTGAGACAGAATCGCTATTGAAATCACCGCATCATTGGCTGCATCGGCTAAAGTAGTACCTATCGTACTCAAGAGGTAGGAAAAATATTATTACTGTTTTGAAAATGAGTGCACAATTTACTACTTAGTTGTTATTCGGGAGTTGTTCTGCTTTTTTTCGCTCCTTAATTTTTACTTTGTTCAATTAAAAAAACTTAGTATCTGATTCTAGAATTTTTCCTGAAACTTTATGAAAACATTTTTAACATTTGAAAATGTATAACCCATAGTTTTAATCTAAAGAACGATTCGAAAGCGTGACAATTAGAATCAAACTAATATGTTACTATTTCAGAAATAGCATACTAAATTTGCTGCTCATGACCAAAGAGTATTATTCATCTCTAGACGTCTGTGTAAGGGAAAAAATGATAATTAATTACTGGCAAAATATACAAGATAATATAATAAACGTCTGCAATAAATCATATTCGGCTGTACTAATTATTTATCTATGTGCACCGTTATTTAAGGATAAAGCATTTCCTCTTCAAGGAATTTTACCAGATGGGGTTACCGAAAGCCCTTGGTAGAATTCAGTCCTTTCAAACAGTTCATAACAATCAATCTGATTGAAAATTAACAATAAAAAAAATTTATTTTTTCTTTTAGGTTTGAGATAACTTACGCCATTGAGACATTACTGTCGTTACTGCGTTTCGTTGGCGTGTTGTCGAGCGATGCCTTTTCCATTACTTTTATGTGTCAACTTTGCTGTCGATTGCAACTCACCAAGTATTCGATGGAAAATTTAAGAAAAGGCGATAAGAAATATTTGTTACGAGCGGTGGAAAGACACTCGACCGCTCTCGAATACGGTTGTATGATCTGTAACAACTTTTCGATAATATTTTTGCTGCAATACGTTTTAATATCAATTTTGCTATGTCTCGCTGGACTCACAATATTGCATGTAAATCTCATAAAATAATTAAATTTTTCTTGATCTTTGAAAAACAAAGTAAAACTTATATATCCTTATAAAGTTATAATCATTTTTCTAGACAGACAACACCTTTGTAATTATGAAAATGTTACTCATGGCTGTTGTTGCGATCATTACAATGTTAATCATGTGTTCTGTGGGTGAAACAGTGACGGGATCAAGCCTCGAAATTGCAGACATCATTCAATGCAATGCATATATTGCTTTTTTGAAAGATAAAACTTTGCTGAAATTAACGAATTTCATTTTATTTCGGGCGCAAATACCATTGCGTTTATCGATGGGAACCTACAGCACTATGAATTTACGATTTTTCAGCGAATCTATGAATAAAGTAGTATCCTTTTTTATGATTTTGAAGACTTTAATGGAATAAGGTGTTAAATTTGTACGCAATATTTATACGAATGACTGTTTTGTTGAGTCATTAATAAATTCAATTTTAATAAATAATTTTTCTACAGTGTTATTAATATTAATTCTTAAAATCTGCACCTACGCAACTATTCATTAATTCTACACGTTTCATCAGCACGCACCATTGGCGTATACGCATCAAATATTCAATATTGCTTCACGTAACGGGCGCGTATACATATCATCCCTCATATACGTACGGAAATCCATGCACCGTACAAAAAGCAATTATAGTTTCACAGCTATGGTACAATGTACAAAGAATATAAGCGGTGGCTGCATATTTGAACAAAGGGGAACTGCGCAGTACGATGGATTGGAAATATCTATAGGTATTTTGTATACACGAACTCAGGATTTAATATTTTAGTGGTACAGAGAAATGTACGTGCCACGTTGGCTTCACGCATAATTACAATGCGTAATATAATAACCAAACCAATTGAAAGAGCAAACGCTCGTGTCGAGAAAATATCAGATTCATTGAATTTTAAAGAGTTCGCCTTTGGATTTTTTGAAATACAGTAGAATGAGAGTTCGGTGAACTGATAGCTGAGCGCGTAAGACAATTAAGAACATTTTTTAAATCATTACTTATCTGTAAAAGTATCAATTTTATTTTAAAAGATATAATTCATTAAAAAATTTGAATGGTTTTTTTCATTGTTTAGCTATAACTTATTGAAAAGACAAAATTGTTACATTTATGTAATTTAGTTACGCATATACTATTAATAAAATGAAGAACACAAATTTTTTTTTACTATTTTTTTCATTTTTTGCTATATTTAATTATAAGTAAATTATTTTCAATATAGGTATAGTTAACATATATTATAATCTTTGATTAGATTGCGTAATAATGATAAAAAGAAAGAATTACATAAATATTTTTAATAAGTCTAACAACTTAAAGTACGAAGGGTTATCGTAGTTCCATATAAATTGCATATAAAATATGTAACAATCAGAATACTTACATGATGTATAAGTTCAGCATTATCGTTTAAAATTAATTTTCAGCTTAAAACTATTAACAATCATTTATGTTAAACTTAATATCATTGTACGATAAGCCTCCTTAAATTGTATACGATTCTTCTCGATATTAAAAGATTAATTAAAATAAAAAAATTTACTTAAGAACAGTCGATATATTTAAATACATCATTATAGGATTTTACAGTGTGAGTCCAATACTGTGCTAATTAATAATTCCATCTTTTCTTCAAGAGCAAATGGAAAGCTCGCACTCTCTAATTTTATTGTATTTTTTTACAATTCTATGTGAGACTTGTCTAGACTAGATAGGGTTAATATAAAAGACATAGCACTTTTTTCAGTATTTCCTTAAAATACAGCTGAAAATATCGATAACTTCAGTTTGTTGAAGCGTTAGGATCTAATATCGTAGCTTCCTTCATATTTTGGTATCTCAATCATATCTCGAAGTTTGAGAAAAATCCATGATTTGGATCTGAGATACTCTTCTTGTATAAGCTACATATATGCTTACACATACACAGATGATTATTAGTACAGACTTAATAGCATTATATTCGTTTCTTTCAGAAATAATATTTTTAATTTATTTCATTATACTAGAAAAATTGCGCCATTTGAAAAAATAACTACGGAGGAAATAAAAATTGTAAATCAATGGCTGATCTTTCAAGATAAAATAATTAAAATTATTGTGTCTTTCTATGCAGTTGTATTCACGACTTATATTATTACTCCATTTTTTGTGGGCAACGGTTTTCCAGTTCCCGGAGTATTATCAGAAATGTTCAACGACACTCCTTGGTAATATTACAATAATAATGGAAATAAAATGCTAGATATTCAAGTCGTATTTTAATAAATTACCTAATTACTGTACACTACTTGAATGAAATTCATATATTCTTCTTTTGGTTAATATGTTAGCATGTTCAGTTACTAAGAATAACTAGTTACCTGTGATCTACAGTATATGTTCAAGTAACTGGTAAATTAAAAAATACGAAATGGATATTTTTGTTGTCTCATGATTTCATTAAATAAATTCTGAAACAGCATTCTTAGAATGACGTTCATTTATAGGTTCCAAATAATGTATGTCATTGAATTCATTATTTCCTCACTTCGATTAATAGTCATTGTATCAAATGATATCTTCTGCATTACGTTTCTATGTCAGCTGCACAGTGAACTTGATCTCATAGAACATTGGACCAAGAACTTAACAGTAAAAAGGAGAATCTCCTTGAATAACGTTATTAGTAGATATGTAACTATTAAGGACTACGGCATTATGATTTGCAATTCATTTTCTACAATACTATTATTTGTCCAACACATCATTTCAGCGATGTTCATCTGTTTTATCGGGGTCATAACGATCAATGTAAATATTTGTCAAATCAATATTCAAAACTTTTGGATAAATTTTCATTATCTTTCAGACACAGAGCTTAGTGATTTTGATGAAACTCATACCTACGATGATCCTGGCATCTGTGGCTCTCTTGATTCCTTGTTTAATTGACGAAGCAGTTTCATCTTCCAGTTTAAAAGTAGCTGAAGCTATCGAAACACATGATATACAAGTTTTTCTAGGCGATGTCACAGGTTTAAAATTAATAAGATTTTTTCATTTGCGAGCGCAGAAACCGCTTTGCATGAAAATGTTCAACGATAAGGGTATGAACGTAAGACTTTTCAGCGAAAGCTGTAATAAAGCTGTTTCTTTTTTTTTATATTTTTGAAAACTGTGGTAGTGTTTGCTATATCTATACTGCATATAGATAATTTGTAACAATTAATTTATAACTTGGAATAAATTAAATTCCGATGTACTATAATTAGATTAATAATTTATATTATTCACGTTTTTATCGGATATCCGTTTTCTACCTTTCCAATCATCTTGGGACTTTTTAAATCCTGATGGAATTCATCCTCATTATCTTATATACGTTATCTTAATAACAATAAATCGATTCGAGAGATCGAAATAAAATTAGCATTAAATTTGGAAAACAAACGGAAAAATATTTTTAAAAAATGTTCTTTTATTAAAGTTTTTCATTAAATTTGATTTTAGTATTATTATGCTGAAAATTAAGACAAATTTTTAACCATTTTTTTACAGTATCTTTGATTGCTTGTAACTTTCTGAAAAAGTAAAATTTTTTAATCAATCAGTGCTTAAATTTTAGCTTTTACTGTCTACTTTTATAATCTACTTTGTTCGTTTTCGAATCATAAATATTTGCAATGTGATACTCACTAGAAGAGACATGATTTTTTAACGGAATAGAGGATATTTGAAACTAAATTGCCGATATCTTAAAAAAAAGGGCCCATTGGCAAAAACGCTAAAACACGGTTATTTTTATTTTTAATGGAGAAAATTTCCATAAAGTTTCATCAAAATTCGTTTCACAAAGGTTGTACACTCTCCCTGTTAGACCAGTACGAAGATTAAAAATAGTATCAGGAAAAGCAATGCAGGTTTCCCCTCTAAAATCAGTTATTATAAACTTCTGAAACTTAAGAAGTCAGTTATTCTGACTTCTGAAACGTTTTGCACATATAGAAAAATGTAAACAACCTAACGCAAGATGTTCTTTTTCAAGGAGAGATGTCTTTACTATAACACTCAGTAGAATATTACCCATGTCATGAACCCAAGATGAGAAATGAGAGATCGCAAAACTGATGTTAGGGTGACGTCTAAAATAGAACTAGTCCTTATTAGCATGTAATACGATTTTCGTATGATCCTCATCACTATCATGTGAAGAGACTGATATTTTCTTCAGGTTTGGATACAAGCGTTAGTTCGTTTTATTTCTTCCAAACATTACTGCTTTTAAGAGAACAGTACAGAAGGTCATGATGATCAGTAGTTCTGATTTGTGTTATTATTGTTTACTTGTCTATTATCTGTCGAAGTACCAGCAAACCATCAAAATAAGATTCTTTTTTCCAGCTCTCTTGGAACGTTTATATGTGGATTTTTGCTTCTGTTACATCCTTAGTAGCGTGACGCTTAGTTCGGTAGTTGACTCGTTTCATATATAAAGGATTTCATTGTAATATGTTTGTTGATTCCCTGAAGAAAAATTATTATTTATACTATTTTCTGATTTTACGGGTTTAATATTAAAGTAAAGAAATATTACAATAAACGAAATGTTAAATAAAAATTAGAAATATTTTCATTAATTCATAAATTTTCAGATCACTATGAATAATGAAAAATAATTATAATTCAGTTATTATAGAATGTTCCGAATATATATTTCAACAATAATGCAATGTATACAATATTGTAGTAATATTTTATAAATTTTTGGTGATATTTAAATCTTGTGGCAGCACTGCAAAAGTATATATGGATGAGAGTGATACTATCAAGGAGCGCGGAAGCGCTCCGAAGGCAAGTATAGAAAGAGCGTTAAGGAGTGACCGCGCGATGATATACATTGAAATGGGCAAGATTTTCATCTATTCACTGCGTTTTATATGTTACAACAATCGTGCAATACCAATAAATAAGATTATTGGAAACATTATGACCTTCTGGTATTATAGAATGTATTCGAAAGTTCAAGAAGAACTTATAATTCACAAACATTCAACCTATCAATAAAATCAAAACACAAGTACTTCAGTACTTTTATATAATTAAAAAACTCTTAATCATACTAAATTTTAATAGCTTTTGCTTTGTTATTGTTACTATCAAACAAAATCATCGAAATGTTAAAGTTTTATATATCGAATATATCGTAAGTATAATTCTCATTATATATTATGAGTGTACAATACTATAATTGGAAAACGTTTCCTTTAAACACCAGGTGATCGAACGAACTTTTCCCTCTCTCGCACGTCATTCAAATACTGTCTAAGACAAAAGAAATGCTTTTGCATAGCTGATCAACAGAAATGAATTTCCTTATGACGACTCACGCAACATTGTACCTCGACAGCACGTGATGGTTGGAAAAAATTCAAAGAGCAATAAAAGAGTCTCTCCACCAAAGCACAAAGGGAAGAACGCCAGCAGTGATATACATGGGCGGTAATTAAATGTACAGACCGGAGCAATTACACAAAATACTGCGTGAAAAAAAAATCCAAGTAGCGGAAAGTATAGTGATTGAATTTTAACGAGTTCTGCGAACTGTGAAGAAAGAATTTCCTTAGCATTGCGAGCATATGATTGACAGATAGCAAAGAGTATATAGGGCTTTGCTGCTTTGTTTCAGTCTGTGTAAGAGCTGCGTTGATCAAAGTTATCCGAGATTGTTTGCCCATGTGAACATTACATTGTATTAGACAAGAGTACTTATATGAATTCAAAATTTTAACATATCATAGTATTACAAATATTATTAATTCAAGACAATAATTTGTCAACTTTTTTAACGATCTTGTTACCTTATAAAATGTTAAATAGACCGTATCATGCACCCTAATGAAGCAGATTAATATAACGACTCGCGTCGCATAAAGGTGCGCGCTTTTAATATTTCAACAGTTTTTTCAAAGACAAAAATATAATGAAATTACCGAAGTATCCTTATATTTTAAAGTCGTAACTAAACGATTCTTTGTAATATGAGCGCACGTAACATCATATGAATTCAGAAGAAGATGGACAATGATGAAAATCAAGTATTTAGGCATGGTGTCGTCTGTCATAAAGTGTTGGGAATATGGCCGGAAAACGATCAACCTTTGGGTAGATATAGCCGGATTAAAGGTTACATTGTAGCTGTTATTATCGTCATTCTCTGGATCTTTCAGTGCATATCTTTAATAAAAGCACCTGATATGGATACCATGTTAGAGTAATTACCTATTTCTTGTTTAATTACTTGATAGGACTTATTTGATCCGTGTATTTTTTTATTGCCTGAAATTATAAAAATAAACCAAAATATTATCTAATATATTTCAAAGGTATACTATAGAAGCCATGGCGTCAACAACTGCGACCATTAAAGTGTTGCCGATTGTAATAAACAGGTAAAAACTTTGATACTTAACTTTGAGAGTTAATATATTATTAATTGAAATTTTCTTTGAAATCACCATAGCGTATAAAAAATGTATTCACTCTAATGATTTTCTTTCTCTTAATAGAAGCGATGTACTCAAATTACTTGAAAAGACCAGAAAGGTAGTTATGCATTCTAAATTTACTGATAAAGAAAAGAATATTGCTCATTTGTGGCAGAATTATCAAGATAAATTGATAAAAGTTTTGTTATACACTTATTCTTTCGTTTTTCTTTCATTTTTAATAACTCCAGTATTCAAAGAGAAAGGACTTCCACTTCAAGGTGTATTACCCCACAGCTTTTCAGAAATCCCATGGTAAATTTATCGTTGTTAACGAGATAATTATGACAAACATTATTTTATAAAACTACAGAATTTGCAAAATATAACGTTGAACAAAACATTATACAATTTGTTCACAGGTATTACGTAACAGTTGTAGTTGAATCTATTTTATCGTTATTTCGGCTTCTCGGGGTTCTATCTTGTGACATATTTTGCGTGACCTTTATCTGTCAACTTCAAAGTGAACTCGAGCTTGTACAGTGCTTAATGGCAAATTTAAAGAGAAACAACCAAAAGTATTTCTTTCATGCAATTGAAAGGCACGGATTCGTACTCGATTATGGAATTTCAATCTGCAAAATTTTATCAAACATATTTCTATTTCAACATCTCGTTAGTGCAACGTATTTATGTTTTGCGGGAATAATTATTATCTATGTAAATTTTTTGTAACAAATACTAGTATAAACCACGCGAAAAAGATGAAAGAAAATTCTATATCTAATGTAATATTTTTTCAGACAAGAAACTTTTTATTCTTTGCAAAGATGGTGCCAATGGGGATTATAGCGTTCCTCTCGATGCTCATATTTTGTTGGGTTGGTGAGACATTAATGGACTTAAGCTTGGGAATAGCAAACACCGTTCAAATAACTGCTTACAGAGCATTTTCTGGAGATATAGAATCTCTCAAATTAACGAATATCATTTTGCTGCGAGCGCAGCATCCATTGCGCTTGATGGTGTGTACTGAGGGCAGTATGAATTTAAAGTTTTATAGTGAAAGTATGAACAAAGTAGTTTCGTTTTTCTTATTTTTAAAAACTTGTATGGAATAAAAAATTGTAATGTTTATTTTATATGTTATTGTAGTATAAATATTTTATAAATAAAGATACCAATGTTATTTAATGAATACAACTGGCTTTAATGATCCTAAAAAATTCTTATTTTATTTCCATTTGATAGGACAACCTAACAGTAAGAGGTACATACAGTTAAATAGAACTATTATACAATACATTAATTTCCTTAAATCTATAATTCATTATATTTCATATAATAAGTATCATGACAAAGCACTGTTTACATTAAAATTAGCAAAATATCTTGCTCATATTTACATTTAGTGTGCTTTTTAAACAGAAATGTACACATACGACGAACAACTATCAATCATCTGTACTTTCCACTATGTTAGGGTCCACTACTTGTTCTGATATACTCTATAAATGTATATATAAAATTTTTTAACTGTACCTATTTCGTATAATATATCTATAATGTTCGCTTGGAAATGTTTCTTACTTTTTTAGACTTTTGCCGTACATAAGTTCCTTGATCTCTAGTAGCAGTTATACTGGAAGATTCCACCTGATGTTGAGCTGTAATATTAATAACTCTTCTTTTGATAGTTGTACTATTATCTTGAGAACATCTGTTACGGAAATTATGTATATATTATTCGTTGAATTTTTTATATTAACTTATTTTTAGCTATGTAAGTACACTAAATTAAATAATGTGCATTATTTTCTCAAATACAAAATATACCTAGGATCTGCAGGTTCGAGTTTTTGAAAAATAATTGGCTGAAAGCCACGAACGAATTTCTGGTGATCTGTCTTTTCATGTAACCCTCCTGCACCTCCTGCAATCCTCTCTCCTCTTTTAGTTCTTGGTCTTTGCATTTAACCATAAACAATCCAGAATAAAATATTATGTTTCATTATTTCACACTGCATTATTTTATAACCAGCTACATATGTAGAGCTTTACCTTATTTCCAGATCTTTTTCCTCTACTCCAACAGATTTATCTGCTTTTCGAATTAGATTATCATTATCGAAATTAACCCGTTGATCCGTCATAGAATATTTTTTCTTTGTATTCGCTGTTTCTTTATCAATTTTATTCGATACTTTTTCATCTTTCTTTGATACATCAGAATTTTCTTTTGGTCCAATAACGTTTCTGGGAATCTTATCAAATTCCTTTATGTTTTTTTCTCTATCCATTTCATTTTCATTTATTCTTTTCTTTCTAAATGTATCTCTAATATTAAAGAATTTTAGACCAACTTTAGAATCACCAAATTTTTCTGGTTCAGGTTTGGCCGTTCGACCAAAGCTTTTTTCATTACTATCTTCGTTTATTTTGTCTTCTTCAGAAAAAAACTCTTCTTTTTCTAAACTTCTCTCATTATTGTAGTTTGACATCTTCCTATCATCTAAAATAAAGTAAACAATTTAT
Organism: Torymus tubicola; assembly: GCA_035583055.1. NCBI lineage: Eukaryota > Metazoa > Arthropoda > Insecta > Hymenoptera > Torymidae > Torymus > Torymus tubicola. Next base: position 39,103 of record JAWWEQ010007256.1, read on the forward strand.
TTATAATTTTTTTTAATTGGTTATTTAGCGTCGCATCCCCCGTTTGGGTATTAGCGACGTGTTATAACTACTAAAAACTCGTGTTTGGTACTGTAAATGGTTGAACTGTAGGAGTGGACGGTCATGAGCTCGACCTCCGCCACCGAAAAAACCAGTAGACATTTTTTTGGAAAAACGTCTCCCGGAATTTAGCAGTGACGGGGACTCGAACCCACAACCTCGAGCAGCCTTAACTTCGGAAGCTAAGTGCGGCGTTTACTGTGATGTAAAGAAACCGACGCCTTAACCGCCTGAGCCACGGACCGCTCTTATTTACAATTTTATGTATTAAATATTAAGTTAAAAAAATAGAACTAGATTGATTAGTACTTAAACTTTTACCTGACACATCTGTCGAAAATTCTGAAAAGTTAAACTCTTCTGGTGCTATAGATGAATCTGATGTTTCACTACGTGTTTCGTAGTGTTTTTCACTGTTACCTGACGTATAAATATACGAATCCTGAAATGATTTAATTAATATCAAATTTGTACAATATTATTTACTATTAAAAGTAATATATATTTGAAAAGAACATACTATTAATACAGACTTAATAATATATCAATGATTTATAATCCTTGACTTACATTATCATCATTTTCTTCTGTAGAACTTCTTCTTTCACGAGATGGATTACTATCAACTGAAGATCTTGTATCAGTCATTGTGCTAAAATCTGCTTGAAACTGAATTACATCTCTTGGAGTACTGCAGCAACTGGATTCATCAACTTCGAAGTATTTTACAGTACTGCATACTGATTTCATATGTCTAAAAATTCGAAAAAAGAAAAGTTGTAGTGGCCATTTGATATGTGTCAAGTAAAAATATAAAGTAACGACAATAATTTATTACTAATAATAATTACTTTGGTACTTCTTTCGTTTTAAACTTCATAGTATGAGGGTAGCCACATTTCTTGGAATTACGAGATTTACTTCGTTTAGAAAATGATTTTTTATTTCTCTGCGATGCTTCTTCACAAATGCATTGAGGATTATCATCCGAACGTTTTACGCTTTGATTGCTTCTCTTTCTCAGAAAAGGTTTTTCTTCAGCAGATTGATCTCTCGATTTTGATACAATCAACAACTCATGACTATCATTGCAAACGGATGAAGCCGAAGATGATGTAGAGTCGTCATCGTATTCGACGCCTGTTTGAATCGAATCTTTGTAATTGTTTGTCTGAAATTGCTTTGCGTGCTTTTCTTTCTTCTGCATAAAATGTTATGATAATTTTTTTCATTCCACTTAAAAATTGAAAAAGCAAAAATATTCTTTATAACATTTATCGAGTAAAAATATTTGAAAATAATAATTTTATAATTATTCCATAAAAACTTATACAACGCCATTTACATCTTTACTTGTAATATTATCAAAATAAATACTAGAAATAAATACTAATAATTTATGATCGTTTATACCTGAAACAAGCTTGCATACAAAATAAATAAAGTTTTAATTACCTTATTGAATGAGAAGATTTTTCCAAAAGTCTTAAATATTCTTTTTATTCTACTTCTTGTGTATTTTACTTTCTTTTTACAGAGTTCTGGTAAAAGTTCATCCTCAGAGCATCTCTGATTATCAAAATCTTCGATTTCAATATCCAGTACTTCTTCATCTCTATTTGTAATTTCTTCAGTCGCCCAAGATTCTGTATCAGCTATTGACGTCGAATCGGATTCCATATTTACACATACTATCGACTTTTTTTCATGCTTTCCCGATTTCTTCTGCTTAACCAGGCCGAAGCAGAAAACTCGCCCACCGTCGCTAGATGTCAAGTCGTCACATGGCTCATTGAAGATCTTGAATAAAAATTACGATAAATAAGTTGTACGAGAATTATAGCACAGATGAAATGCAGTAAACCCTATCTCGGCTAATCAATTATCATAAATTATTTAGTTAATTATTACCTGCATGGTGACGTCATCCCGGATTTCTTGAGCTTCGACATCTTTGAAAGGAGTTCGTTGAGGGATAAGAGTATCCGTAGATGGTTCTGTTTGGTAAGCTATTGAACATCAAATTATTAATTAACATAATATATACGTTATACGCAACAGTGTTTGTAGTTTTAGACTAACTATAACTGTACTTTGATGAAGTTTCATCGTCTGAAGTATCTTTCTCCGGGACTTGTAGAGGTTCGTCTACCTTTTCTCCACCTTTTATTTTTTCAGGTTTACTTATTTCCGGTTTACTATCTGGCAGCTTTATTCGCGATAGATCGATCTCGTTATCCGAAGAATCTCTAGAAAATCATTTATTGAATATACAACCATATTCCAACAAGTATTCTTCGAAAAAAACATATCTTTTTTTCGTTCACATTATTCAAAGTTATATCAACAGGAGAATTTTCGATCACATAATCTCATATTCCGATAGTTCACCCATAAAATGCATATTAGGTGCTATTGTTATATGTAAACGATATTTATTTTTTTTAATGAAGTGTGCAAAACTCGACTTTTCATGCTTGTTTTGCGTGCGCAAAGTGGCTCTTTTACACACGGCGTGCACAAACATTGCGCATGCGCAAATCAATTTACTTTTGCACACGCCGTGCGTAAAAGTGCCACTTTGCACACGCAAAACAAACGACAAGGCTAGTTTCACACACTCCGTTAAATAAAATAGATTTCAATACACATGACTATTTTCACAAAATTTACTCAAAATAACTATTTTCACATTCTCATACAGCAAATCGAGCGCGACTCTCTCATCACCGCAAATATACACTTACACAAGCCCCTACATCGATACTCACTTTTCCTCACTCATGTCGGTCAGGTCGCCATAGTCGAGGGGCGACTTGCAGATCGTGCACATTTTGCGCAGGTCCTGAAAACACTGAGGACAGTAGACACCTGCACATGAGGGTGTTGGGCATCGTACGTGGGGCGCAGCTTTATCCCTTTCCGGAGTACCGCATACAAGGCAGGCGTTCTTCAGCGTCAGTGGCCAGCATCGGTTCAGTAGAGGACAGACAGCCCAGATGCGCTCACGAAGGGTGATTTTCTCGATACCATCAGTCAAGCCAATACCAAACTGACGGCGCAGCTGGCGACGGGCATACTTGAGGAAGGAGCCACGAGATCTTTCAAATTTAAAAATTGATTTTTATGATTTATAAGAAAATGGTAAGAAATATAGTTTTATTGGTGTCAATAATTTCTGTAAATTTTCAGTAACTTTTATTGCAGCGCTAAAGAATGAAAAATAGTATACGCACAGAATATTGTTTTTGAGTGAAAGTCATAAATTGCCAGACACTCAAGTGCGAGGAAAAGCTCTTCATTGTTTATTTTTTTTTTTTTTGTTTACATAAATTAGGAACAAACAATCAAAATGTTCGCTGCATGCGTCCCTAAGTGTATGTTATTTTTTATCTTTTGAAAATACTCTGTTTTTGAAATCTTGAATCATGAATCATACAGCTTTTTCACTAAACCAACAATACCTCACTCACATCTAATCTATCGCAAACGAACTCTCACCTCATAATATGATTGTACAGCCACACAGCCCGTTGCTTTGCCCTATCCGGATAATAATGATTTAGAACGACATGTCGCAGCCTCAGTCCGTAAGGCTCGAATACCGCCATGATCCAGCAGAAGAGCACAAGGGTGATGATCTGCGTATAAACATCATAGTCAGGTGGCATAGGCTCTGGAAGACAAGGAACACCCTCGATCTCTCGTGTCCGAGTGTCCGGTGTGAACGCGTCGACGACGCTGCGGTACATGTCTGCCAGGTAACCCTGACCTTTGACCTCGATCGTGCCCGTGAAATTAGGCCGCGGGACTTTTGGTTCCTTTTGACCATGATATCTGTGTAGTGATAGCAGCTTTTAATGGGATGCGCACGTTATTTTATTAATTATTAATTAAGTTATTGCACGTTTCGATATACAAAATTTATTAACTCTATTAGAATGCATTCCATCTATTCGAGAACTTCCGAAGAGTGATTTCAATCTCTGGGAAACAAATTTTGTTAATGCTTTGGAAAGTGATTTTTGATATTATAAGGTAAGATTTTTCATTTTATAGTGTTTTCGTAAATATTTAGACCTAATAAATTAAAAAGAATTATCAAATGAACATAGATGATATGATTTTGAACTACATTAATAATTTGCTATCCCGAGAAAAAGCAATTCAAAGGTCTTATTATCTATTTTTCTTTGCTTTTTCAGAAATATACCTAGTGCAATGATTTGCCAAGATATACAATGAAATGAAACCATAGAAATTTAAATAATCGCCTACTTAGTATTTATTCAAAAGAAAATCTATGAAATAAAATTAACGATAATTAGTTCGAATTCATTTCTGACTTCTCCAAATCCATTTCCAAGAGTTTGAAATTATTCCTTGTCAGTTGAAACATTATTTTTATATACTCCAACTACATATCCTGATTTATGCATTCATCAACATTACTTTATCGTATCCAAGATCCAAAACAGACAATAATCCACAGCCATATGGATCGCCAGCTTTACTGACGTTGTGGCAAGGAAGACGGCCGACTTGGCGAGCTTTATTTTCTCGGACTTAATGAGCAGCATTGATGTGAGAGGCACGTACTTATTACGTTCTCGTCGATTCAGCGGAAATATCGTCTCCTTATCGTCACGCGCCCTTTTCAAGTCGATCTCGCGCATGTACCCCGATATGTAGCGATTGTCGAAACGATCGCTCGTCAGCCACTTGTAACGATAGTAGATGACTCTTTGAGGTGGACGGCAAGCAAATGGATATAATAGGAAGATTAGTTTGCATCTTGGTAGCTTTTTGAGTTGTGTCAAGTGTTGGTACGAAAGTGTTCAGAGTGAAAATATGGTATAATTGTTTGTAATTAAGTGTGTATGCACTATGAAGAATTACCTCATAAGTAAGACCAGGAATAGAAAGCTCGTTATAAAGCCTACCCAGTCGAACATGGATAAGAACCTGTTAGTTTTTGTCTTGATTTCCTTGGAAATGGTACCTGATATTTCGGCGAAGCTACGACTCTTGTTCGTTTCCATGTGAAACCAGTGTGAGAATTTGATTTTCACGTAGAACATAGCTTTCATTTCTCCGGTGAACCTTTTCAGTCCTAAAAAATTAAAATTTTACAAAATATCTACTCTCTAACTATATAAAATTAAGTGAAAACATTGAAAAAAATAGACTGATTCTTTATTGAATATTCACTTATTACACAAAGTAAACATTTTATTCCACTGATTCAGATTTTTTTACACATAAAAAATACGACGTACTAGATTTGAAAAAGTAACTATATCACAGCAGACTTACTTTTGCGAACAGTGCCGATTATAGCATCGGATGCAAAATCGACGAGGACGCAGACAAAGTCGAAGGGTTTAAGGGCGTAACATACAGCTCCAGCGACGTAAGTAATGTTGCAGATTTCTTCGAGCACGTCGCCAAGCTTATCCCTGCAGTCATCCACCGCAGCTTCAAAAACACCGTTGCAGCGGTCGTATGGTGTGCCCAGTTCTTTGTTGCAGATGCTCACGACACTGGCGAGCCAGTCGAACACGGATTTGATTATACGTACTGTGAACAGGTGGGATTTTTGTTTTGTTTAGCTATAACTTCTTTAAATTTGTTTCATATAACATTCGTTATATAAAGAGATTCGCGAAAGAGAATGATGTAGCACGAAAAAACGTTAACTTTGTAGAAACATTCTATGATAATCGTTTCATTGATTCCATAGTAAAAACTTTATCGTATTTATGAGATTTCTTGATTACTGTAAAGTACTTTAAACAATGTTGTTAATTTCTGTATTGCATTAATAACTATAATACCCATATAAACTTTTACCTACTACTTATTATTTCTACATTTATAAAAAAAATGCATGCAATATTTTCATAAAATTTCACTACAACAGCGTAACACAACATATTACGTTCTAGAATAACTTTTTTAGGCTATCTTCAAAACTCATCTTTCCGGCCACTTTCACAGTCTAAACGACCAAAATGAAATGAAAATATAACTTACAAATGCTGAGCACCAGCCTCTTCATCGCGATCAAAGTCTTCTTGATCCGCAATACGATAGCCTTAATAGACTTCACGATCCCGGACAGGGAATCGCGCAGCGCGTAAAACGGCTGCTTCACCAGATCAATCACCGACTTTACTGCTTCTTTTAGGTGTTCCTGCTCAAACATTTACATAATTGTTCACTGTTGTAAAATACAGGGTAAGAAGTTTTATTGGATTGTCGAATAGAAAAATATATTATCTAATATCATTAAATTTTAGTTAGGTTTTTATAAATTCTACTTATTCTGAAATACAATAGTTACCTAAATGTAATAAATATTAAACAATTATAGTCGAGTTTATTAATAAGATATTAAATTGTTACTAAAATTTTTATTTAGAAACTATTGTGAAAAAGTGCCAACAACTTCCGTAACAAAACCAGCGCTTATGCCGTCATTATACATATTTGTCAAACTAAAAATGTAAAAGTACCCCAAACACTGTTAAAACATTTAAAAAATTCTAACAACGCTATGCTCAACTCAGCTTTCAAATGTAAACAAACAATTTACCGCCACATCATCGTTTCTCCAATACACGCACACCTCACCTTTATCTCTTTATCATGCACAGCTTTAACTCTTTCTCTTTCTATTAAAAAACAAAACCCTGGACCAATTAACGCAGCCAGTGCGTGTGTATCCGCGACGCCGGTCACTACCGTTTTAACAAGTCGATTCCGGTTCAAGACGCACCCGCGACTTCTCTTTTTCTCTCCGAGCACAAAGGACACATCTTACTTTCCTTCGCTCTATTATATATACACGGAAGTTCGTCTACGTAAAAAAAACGCGGTATGTATATATATATATATATATAGTGTAGACGCGTACCTGACCGCAAGAGAGAGACTCGGAGAGTACAGCCACGTTGTGCAGAGCGTTTTTTGCAGGTCCGCCAAGCGTGAGGATCAGTGCGTAAGCCATGAGCGCCTGGCGGCCACGTTTTGAGAAGAATTGCGGGAGAAATAGGAATACGATGCATCTGCGGAGGGAATGATTTCGAATTTTTTATTTATTTCTTTTAATGATCTTTGGTATGATGTTTTTGAACGCATACTTTATACGCATCTTTATCCTTATGTCGTTCATTTGTCGATATTGTTCGCAATCTACACACGTAGAGTACTAAGGATATGTACTTATTGATGCCTTAACACATGTAAAAATTTGTTCTTTTGCAGAGTTTTTTTTAAATAACCAAATACGTAAACATATATTGAATCATGTTTTTGAGAAATATAACTTTTATATACATTATATATATTTTACACAAGCACCAAGTATTATATTTATGAAGATCATTATTTCAACAATTAAGATAAAAAAAAGGAAATAAAATGTTTTTGTATACGAGTTTCTCTAAAATTTTTAAGTACCTACTGAATGAGCTACGATTAATTAGTTATGTAACAAAACTCCTACATAAAAATCATAAACACCATAATACAACACACCTTTAAAAATACGCTCTCTTCTCACTTACATCTATCGCCAACCTAAGCAACAATAAATATAATATATAAACCATACTATAGCATTACGCACCAACTTTCATTATTTTTACGACTACTATATAAGTATATATTCATTTCAAGATCCGTCAAACCGCGACGTCGCGCACTTATCGGTACAGCAGCTACGTTATATACGCGTCTTTCTCGACTCAAATCTTTTTTCCACTTGGCGTAGCTACATAACGTTAAATTGACCGCGAATTCATCGTTAACCCGACCAGACACCGTGAAATGATGAGAAGAAGATAAAAAAAAGACCACGACTGGTTCGACAGACTTGTAATAGTCAGTACAGTAATTCGGAATTTTTACTTTCCCGAGTATAGCTAATATATATACCTAACGCGAGGTGAAAAGGCCAAACCGAGGGTGAGAACAATCCCGGCGATGGAGCACATCACCGTAGCGGTGGTAAGAGCGAAGTGAAGCTGGAAAACGAAGAAGACGAAGAACATGTAGGTAAGGAATACACCGCCGAGGAAGCCGCAGATACTCTTCAGAACGTAATTATCTAGTGTTCCGTCGGTTCGCAAAAGGACGATTTTTTTGTGCAGCCATGAGTCCTCCGGTAGGCAGGTTGTACATCGTGTCAATAATTCTTTAAGCTTTCGCTTTAACCTTGCAGAAATAGGATTTTCAGAGTGGGTTTTTGGAACCATGAACAGTATAATTTTAGTTTACAAGTATAAGGTGTAATTTGCACATACAAAATTTTCTGCCGACGGATCCTTTGGGCGAGCGTATAGTGAACCTTTTTTCCTTGTGATATATCAATGGATCGTAATTTTTCCTCATGATATTTTCTCCTCGCTTTTTTTATTCGATTAGCTTTTAATATCAATTGAAAAAACGCCATAGTTTTCAGATCAGTGATAGTTATCAACAATAAACTTATCTTTTACATTTCTTTTTTTAAATTTACATTTTATAACTTTATTATTTTACATTTTTATGAATTATCTAAGGTTATAATACACGTAAAAATATGTATATCTATACTAATACGAATAACCGAGAACAGTTTCATTAGCTTGACTTTCTTCTGTTTCGTATTTCCTCGTAAATCTATAAAAACTAATTTTGCATGGAATGTATTTTATTTTATAACCACTTTAACAAAACAAAATGATTATTTTAACTTTTTTTTTTCAACAAAGCAACGGTATAATTGTTAATCGAACATATTTTATCTTTGAATTTCAGCGCGTTAGGTAAATATTTATCTGTACTTCGTCTCCTAGCCGGAAGATGTCGCCACGTACTCATTGCCGTATGTATATCGCGAAAATTTCAAATTGCAAGGAATTACGCATTTCTCGACTGCCACGTAATTTAAATTGCTGTCTGCGTTGCAGTTTTTAATATAAAAATATATATTCGATAAGGCTACTTAATTGTTCAAAATTCAATGTCACACAACGTGCATTCATATATTAACTACGCTCATTATTATCTACTAGATAAAACAGCGTATAAATATATACAATATTCATATAGACTAGAAATTCTATCTCTCCTAAACTAAACTATTCCAACAACCTAACCATTGAACCCCCATCATTCATTCAATAAAACCCACCCGCTATCAGACAATCACTATATTACTCTCCTTCATATACAACTCAATAACATATCTCAGATCAACCAGACCATCTCTCTCGACACAGTAAACAATAAAATATATATCAACGCAACCTCGTGCCTCTCGTCCGCTTTCTCACCGATAAAACTCTCCCACGCGCGTTTCCTTCCTCTGCGGCCGTTATTATATATATATATATAAATATATATATATATATGGGCAGTTCTCAGGTGAATCGAGAGGTCAAAATTTTTTTTTCTTTTAAAATCACCTAAAT
>JAWWEQ010007286.1:0-48564 GCA_035583055.1 Torymus tubicola
TATCTTTTTTTAATTTCGAAATATAACCTATTTACAAAATATTACGTTTTCATCAATAACTTGTGACGAAATATATATATATAGCTATAGACTTCTTTTTTTTATAATTGTAAAGAATTTTATCCTGCATATAGAGAATTCATAATATATAAACAATATTTGGTCTAAAAATTAAAAAAATCAAAAATAAAAATTTTGAATATTGAAAAATAGCTATACAAAAATTAATTAATTTTACAAAAATAGAATATTGACCCGAAAAGTTTGAGTAAAATCTAAAAAAATGATCACTGAATCGTTAAAATCGGTCGAGTAGATCATGAGATATCAGCGTTGGACATACATACAAGTAGCTAAAACTGGCTTTTTGTATGCGCAACTTCCTACAGTTCCTATCTACTCCCATGTAATAAATACAATCATCTGATTTTTTCAATGCGACATTTAAAAAGTCGATATATATAGGTATATTATTTCTTCAGTCACTTGGTCGTCTATCCTTGTCTTACAAATGCAGATTTGCTATAGTTTTCGTAGAAAATGGCGTCACGCATTCAAAAAATCAGTTTCGTATACATTTACATACACACATACATCCATACGGACATTTTCTAAAAATAGTGTATTTCGATTACAAATTTTATAAATAACATTCCTAACACATTATCTCAAAAAATTTTCTTTTAATATCACAAAGCTTCCTCTAGGAGGAAGCAAAAGAGAAGTGTGTAATACTTGGATCATAGAGGTACCCAGCATTAAATAAAACTTTACACAAAATTATAAGATTTTTTATCTTTTCCCCAAACTTTTTATTTCATATCCTATTCATCTTATTTTTATTTTCAAATGTATATGGCTATATAAATCAACAACTAAAAATTATGAAATAATTTATTTGAGACCAACAAAGTCAACTATTTATATGTAAGTTTTGAAAAAATGTGTTCTTTTCAAACTCCCGAGTTATTTTACCATTTCTGTTTTCTTTACTTATAGATAAATTTCTAAGAAACAAGATCGGAGCTTTCAAATGTAATTAATATTCAATATTTAATGCTTATGATTGTAATATCCTGAACTTATCGAACATATTTTTTCTTAATTTTCCAAGTATTTCATTTACCTTGATCATGTCATTATTTTATTTCGATAATCAATCACAATAATTATTTTTCTAAAAATTCATTTTTTGATAATAGACTTCTTCAGACAGACTGTATATAGCAAATTTCTCAACTACATTCACTATAACACCGCTTGGAACCATATTGTTCAGCTTTAAAGTGATTTTCAATTAATATAGTTATGAAGTTCGTTGCACGCGGAGGTGTCACGTATAAATCCTGAGTAATTTAAATTAACCTAATTCACGAAGTACTTTTCTAAAGTAAAACATTTCCCAGCTCTCTGATGCGCAAGTATTTCCATTAAGCGTAAGTGGCTCAGTTCTAAGGAATACTCAATCCGAACTTTTAACCGCCTCCCCAGTTCTCTCAATAACTGAACTTCCAGTATAAACGAAAACAAACTTTTGCTGGCGAAGCTCGCGCGCTCGTCCCGCACAAAAGAAGATGCCGAGAATATATATATACACGTATACGCGCGGATACGGAGCACATCTCGCGGAGTCGTAGCGTCGCCGACGTCGTCACTCGAAGAGGCAAACACATGTGCATGATTCGAGACATATATAGAACGAAATAAGGAAGCAGTTATACGCATCTCGTGATATCCTTCGGCCTATTTGATATTACAATGCTCAGTGTTAAGTAAAGTTCCAGCAAAAGTAGCAAAAAAAACTTGCTTTTATTACTCGGCCATTACCGGCTACACGTATCTCATCTTCGCCCGATGCCTTTAAAGGTGATAAGACGCAGAAGTTTGAAACTCTCGTCGTAGAGCAAGAAAAGTTTTCTGTCCCGGTCTCTCTCTCTCTCTCTTACACTTTTTCTCTGGCCTTCTTCTGGCAAAGCAGGATCGTTGCCGGCGAGTTGGCATAAGCCTCGCTGCTCGGCTTAATGTCCTACGCAAGTTACGTAAGCGAACGCGTTCCCTCCTTTACTCGTTCGCTTGTCTCGCCGTATAAAAACCTGTAAACCCTTTCTTCATATGGCGACAACGACGTCAACTTGCTTCCAAGTATTCTTACTTTCCTTTGCGCTAAAATTGTTACCTGGATTGAAAACGTTCAAGACGTGACAAGTAAATTTTATTTATTGACCCACTGTTTGTAAATCATTCCACCTCTTGAAAAGAACAACCTTGCCGTTTCAATATAGGCCACTTCTAGTGATTTTTTTTTTAAATTATTTTATAGATCAGAATTCTCCCAACATTCAATATGTCAAATTTCAAGTCACATTTTATAGGAAGCATGTTACTTTGCATCAAATTTAAATCGAATATGTCATCGGTACATGATATCTAATTTTAAATGCTCTTACAATATGTACGATTTCTCCCGTCACGTTTACCTCTCAGTATCGAGTTTTCAATTTTTCCCCTTGATATATTTTATTCGATTAAAAGTAAACGCTACGAAGAACGTTATATTTTCTGTTAACCACATGATTGATACAAAACATAGATATAAGATTAGTATCACACTTTATACACGTATAGTTACTTGATTCACACTTAGAGTGTTCCTACATATATATATATATATATATATATATATATACAATGCAATTAGATGGTAAATCTTCGGCATTAATGAGCATTACTTGCAAAAACGACACAGCGTACACGTGTACATAGAAAATAGGTATATAGCGGGGCGAGAAAGAGGTCCGATTGTTCAAGACTCGAAAAGCCGCACGCGATTATGCCTGAATCATCGCGTATAGCCGATCCCTTCCCACCATTGTCTCATCATCATCATCATCATCTCGCGCGTCCGTCTATTTCTTTTCTATTGTCCGTCTATTTATCCGTCTGCGGCGGTAGTTGGTCCCGTCTCGAGGATCCTTCATCCTTTTCTCTCTCTCTCTCTCCGCGAGGTCGAAACTGTTACGCCGCGGCGGCGCGTTGCAGCAGCAGAGTGGAGTTACACACGCGGAGGTCACGACCGCGCCCTAAGTAAGAAGCAGCCGGGACTTCGGGAAAGTAAACCAACCACGTTCCATCCCCTCCAACCGCGGCGGCAGCGAAACACGAGGAGGAGTGAGAGAAGGAACGAGCGAAAGAGAGAGAGAGAACGAGATGTGTCTCTCTACCCCCAGTTCTTGTATGTGTGTGTGTGTATATCTGTACACGAAGCTATGGTATGGCAGCGCGAGATCCGAAAGCAAGTAAGTATATAGGTGCAACACACAACGTCGAACGTATATCGCGCGCTCGGCGATCTTCTCCAGTCTTCTCTCCCTCTCCCTTGGAGCAAGCAAGCAAGCTGGCCGCTCGGACGCTGTAGCTGCTGATCAGGATCCTGCCCCGCGCGCGCGAGTGGCTACGCTCCACCGGCCCCGCGTATATACCGCTTGGTCGAGGCTTGCCAACGTGTGTATATATATACATATACTGCCTTTTTCCTCCTTCGCTCTCTCTTGCTCCTTCTTCGTCGTCGTCTTCTTTCCCTTCTCCTTTTGCAGAGGTTGCTGCAGCCTTCTTCCTCTGCTTCCTCGTCGTCGTCTTTTTTAAATCAGCCTCCGCTTCTCCGGACTTTGCCTCGACTCACGTGCATGTGGCTGAGGAGAATGTGTCTGTGTCTGTGTGTATATATATATATAAAGGTCGGTTTACTTTGACTCGTAATTGTACTAGATTCACGTGATTGGACTTATAAAGCAGAGTACGCGCTTTAGGTATTTTCCCCTGTGGAATGCTGTAAACATGGATGAGATACAAAGCTATTTGTCGCAATTGTTGGAAATCCTTGTGATCGCTGGAAGATTATAGTAGCTTCCTCAAGAAATAAAATTGCCTGTTCGTAAAGGAACGAGATAAATATTGTTATCTCAGAACTTGCTTATAAGCAAAAAGAGGAAATAAACAAGATACCGAGTTGATTTATTTGCTGATTGTCATTGTATATTGCTAATCATACAGTGAATAGGGACCGACAATTTGACCACAAGAGAATATTTATAGCAAATTATCTCCCATTAATTCACAATCCTTTGATTAATTGTGAATTCAAATGAGCAACGTTGACGTGAAACATGGAAAAAAAATGTTGAATAGAAACAATTGTAATGGGCTTATTTAATGTTAGCCTCAGTTACGACTTTGCTGAAATGTTTTAGTACTATAGACAAAGCCGCTCTTATAGCACAGCTTCTTACATCTACCTCTCTCTCTCTCTCTCTCTCTCTCTCCTGTAGATTCTATATTCGACTATAGCTATGCGCATACTCGCGCGAACAAACTATACACGAGAGGAGAGTCGCTCTTGCACAGACTATCGCGCAACCGGTATCTGGTGTAAACGTACGACGAGAGTGCAGTGCCTGCATGCACGACGCGCTTGCTTCTCTCGCTTGGCTCCGTAAGCAGCACGAGTAATCCCAAAGGTCGGCTTCTATGTTTACAAACAGGGGGAGCGAGAAAAGAGAGAGAGAGAGAGAGAAGTAGTGGTAGAGAGAGAGTTGAAGGAACCGTGAATGAGCGGCGCGTGAGCCACTGCATTTGCGTCTCATTTTCTTGATTTCATTTTGCAAGTGATATTTGCACTCCAGAGGGGGCAGAGAACCTTGCTTATACACTGAAGTGTAAATTCTCAAAAGTTTTCACTCGACAGCCTCTCGTTAACGCTGAAATTATCTTTTATTTTTAATATGCTTGCCTTAAGAATCTGAATGATTTGGTGAGCTAATATATTTTGGTGGCTGTTCAAAGCGGGAATTTTGTTAATGAAAAATTCTTATCTGGAGGTTATGGTATTCGAAAAGTATGTAATTATTTGCAAGCTTTAGTAAAAATTGGAAGATGATAATTAAACTATCTTTCAATAAGAAAATAACTATAGTTGTAATCAACCAAATTGTTTATTGTATTTTTCAATCAAATAATTCATTAAAAATGCTTTAAAAATAATGTTTTAAGAAATAAGATGGATAGTATACGTCATTATTACGAGATTTAAATGAATGACCGTTTCACATATTTCATTAAGCTGAGGGGGTGCCTACAGAAGCGGTATTGTTCTATACTTTTCACAGTTGTTCCACGCAGGTAGGTAGCACAGAAGTGAGAGCTCCATTTAAAGATGGTGATAGGATATAGAAAGAATAACAATCATAAAGGTTCAACCTTTTAAATCTCAGGGGCATGCTGCCTTTCTGCTGGTGTGACTAGGGAATATATGTAAAGTGTAAATGTTAGAATAGGATAGGATATTATAGCTTTTATACTCATACAAAAGAAAGTTTTTGATGCTACATCGAGGACTGTCAGGAATACAGTCTTAATGTTTTCGTCATATTGCGATATGAATTCGGAACAGCTTGATGGCTAAAATATTTGTATACCAAAGAATTTTGATATAAATAATATTCTTTGAATTATGAACAATAGATGGAATAATTAATATATAACAAATTTTTCATTTCAAATTGATGATGAGGCGGAAAGTTGCATTAGCAATATGACGTTACTGAAGCTTATTATAAAATTTAATATCAGTCATACTCCACAGATATATAATTGCACATCAATAGGTGTGTGTATGTGGGTATGTGATTTAAATTCATGATTTATCTTTACTCTAATATTCTACAATGGATTTTAAAGTAGTAAGATTTTCTGGCTGAATATTCGAAATTAAATTAATTGCGAGCATGAGTTAATAAAAAACTGGGGATTACTTCATAAGAGCAATAAGTCCTCAATTTAAAAATCCGCACAAAATTAAAATGATCGATTTTTCAAAATTCAATGTGTCTGAAATGAGTTTAATATTTTAGGAAGATTAATTTATTTATAACGCTTTGATAAATAGCATATTATAGATATAAAAATATAATAATCAGCATACAATTTCACAGTACTCAAGCATGTTATCAAACAGTTCTTCGAAAAATAATAAAATCGAACAGTAAATGATTTATATAAGAAAAAGAAATTTATGATTTTTAAAATTATTTCAAGTTTTATCTTTCTACACGTATAACAAGCAAATATTGAAGCAAACATGATTGATGATTGCTTATACCAATACTTTTATCCAACATTCCGTCATTCCTAATATTTTTTTAATTGCTTCAAGTCAAATGTGAACGTTACTATAGAATTCAAAGAAATATAAATGGTTTTTCGTTCTAAGACGAGAGCGTAAAAGAGAAAAGTTTCTATACAATGCCAGCTGAATTTTACGACTCCGGAGTATACAAACGGGCCGTAACTCCTCCGCAGCGTGAGAATTCTGGAGCGATGTCGAACCAACGCCATCCAGTCGGGCAAAAAGCCCTGTTACGGTGGACGAAAAGGTTTTTGTTTAGCCTAAACGCTTACTGAAAAAATTAGCGGCGGTGTTTGGGAAAAATGTCAAAGACGAAAACCTTTTCCAAGACTTGGTAATAAATTGTAATTTTTATGGGAGTTCCGTCTAACTGCATGGTTTCTTTGGTAGTAAATTTTTAGTATAATATATTACTTTCCTATTTAGTGCTTAATAATCAATGTTCTACCATATTTGATCGTTAATAAACAATAAACAGTTCGATCTTTGAAATACATAAAAGTAAGACCAAAATACCGCTGCTAATTTTTTGAAATATATCTTTCTTAAATTTAAATTAATCAATTATTCACATTTATTTTTAATTCTAATGATTAATATTCTTACACGAAAATAAAAACCGATGGATGTTAAAAAACTTTTGTAATATTTGAAGCGATTAAAAACGGTTTACTTCTGCGATATTATGTAAAAACAAAAAATTATTTTTCTTCGTCATTTATTTAACGTGTATTCACCGAAATTAAAATAAAAAAATTTTTCATTTCATTAAAATCTGTTTAGTGTAAGAACTAAAATCTCGAGGTGAGATCTCAGGTTTTGACTTTTAATGACTCGAAAGATATACGTAACATGTTTTCAAGAAAATTCAGATCATTACCATAACAAAGCTTTCTTCATGACAGAGCAAAACAGGCAGAGAGAAAAAGAGTTTAGAGGATTGAGCATTTGCCTGAAGCTCTAAGCTCCCGATGTGGACAACGTTACAGGTCCAAGTGAAAACGGACTGTCACATATATAGAAAGCGAGAGCTCACCCCCCATTGAATTGTCACTTTCCATCGTCCTCGGAAGCGCTCAAATGGAATGAGCCAATTCACGCGCACGCACACGCGCTAGCAAGTGGATCGTCTCCGACACATATCGAGCGATGCGCCCACACAAGTGCAGTGCGCCATCGTCGCCAGGAAAGAAACTCGTCTACCGCTCTCTTTCTATGTTGGCCTCGACAAAGAGATACAAGAGAGAGAGAGAGAGAAAGAGAGAGAGAGAGAGCGGATGCGGCGGGCGCGTAGAAAGAAGATATCCTCCTGGCAACGTAGACGACTCACAGGTGATTTTCGAAGGATCGATTCAGGTAAAACCACACCCCCTCGGCCGGAAACTACGGCTCCCGCCCTCGTACAAAGGCGGCTCGAGGGCTTTTCGCCGGGACGCGAAAGAGAGAGAGAAGGAGAGAGTGAGAGATAGAGAGAATATGCGTCTACTGTCCCGTGCTCGTTCTCGTTCGCCCTCTACTCTCGCGGTTGTTTTTGCGGCGAATGGATCAGGAGAGGGGGAACGAACACAGAGGGAAAATAAAGGAGGAAAGAAAAAACGTGTACCCCGACTTTCCCGTCGAACCTATTAATACGTAAGGTATAAGGAGACCAACGTGGATGTTACGCATTCTTTGCGTTCTCGATTTTTTTTTCTATTCCTTGGAAATATCTTTGCAGTGATATTTATCCTTAACTCTATACCATTACCACTAGTGGATACCAACCATGCTCGTATGTAGATGATAATTATCGTTTGTGCAATAACCTTAATCAAACAATTGAACTTATTTTACTCCTGTTTCATTCGTAATAATCGATTAAACTTTGCCAATGGAGTTTTACACAAGGTAAAAGCATTTATATTCTGAATGGCAATGATTATCCATAATTATCGTAAATTAATCGACTTTTTCGTCCGATGTCGCGTGTGATATTGAAGTCCGCGTCTCCGTGACAAAAATGAAAAGTCAAAGACGCGCATGACGGGCACGCGTTGATTTTGTAGTACGGTGGGAACTCATGCGATTATGTCACCGCTCGCGTGAGCATTATGTGAACGAGACGGCGAGAGCGACAAGGAGAGTCCCTCCCGTAATTTATGACTTCTCTCAGATAGCGAAGAAATGCGTGACACGCACTAAAGAGCTGATATCCCTCGAAAGGCACTACTCTGATTCTTTAAGTGACGTCATTAATTTCACTGCTATTACCGAATGGCTTTTATCCGCGTCAAAACTAATGTTCCATCGGCCTCTTCAATTACCCTTATTTATGTTTGATAATTTGATTCTTACAGAACTTGTATGGAATAGATATCTGAAAAGTAATAAAAATTTAGCTTCAACTCAAATAGTTTTTTTAATTGTCCAGTCAAAGGTAGTGTTGAGTTTCATTTCATGTTATCATTTGAGTTGATAAATTGCTATTTGGGTTATTGAAAAATAAATTATTTACAAATGGAGTCTACTTTGGTATGTTTTGAAACAGAATTTAATATCTATATCAATAATGTCTCAAATATTATTTTTTTTGTAAAGTAATTGTCTATAAAATTAAAGATAATAAATTAGTAAAAATTATTTTTTAAAGTTCTATTGGTATTGAATCAAGAGTTTTCAATATATTCTCATTACGCAACTTTCATCCTCAATTTATATGAGACCGAAAAGTGGCGCTTGTAAAGGATAAAGCCATTATGTGATGATAATGTGTACGTTAGTACTAAAAGTCCTATACCGGGGAACTCATAAAGTGAAATAAATTTCAAGTAAAATAATGGTTGTGAATTATGTCAATCATGAATAAATGACGTAAAGAAAAAATATTTTAAATTTCGTGTACATTATTGACTTTTACTTAGGTTTTCATTATAAAAGGCAAAATAAGTAAAATTTAAATGCTATACTTTTTAAAGAAATTGATTTTTTTATAATTTTTTATATTTTTTTTATAGCGTGAAATAATTTTATTTATGTTTTTTAATCTGACAGAATAATATCAAAAATGTTTTCAAAATATTTGGACACTGGGTAATCATAATACAGGATTAAAATATTGATTAATTCTTCAGAGGATTTGTTCCATTGAAGAATTCCAATTATTAAAATAACATTCTGTTCAAAATTATATAGACAACATGAATTTATAATTATATTTTTGTGAATCGTATAAGCTTTACTTTTAAAAAATAATATAACAAATTAAAATAAAATAATTGGACTTTGAAAAATTACGTTACAAATAAATTGGATATTAAAAATATAATCATAAAAAATAAAATAATTATAGCTATGTTAATTAACTGTTAAGATTTAACAAAGTTTTTCGTAGTTAAAAGTCTATGCGGTACATGATTTGAAAAGAATTTTGATATTTCTTTTAGCATGATAATATTTAAAACATCTTTTACCATCAAACAGTGCTACAAAGCCAACGCAGCAAGTTTTAACTTCTCCACCAGATACAAAAAACTTGTAGTACTTGCACGATTGTCATTTACGGGATTAATAAGCTACAGGTGGTTAAATGAAATTGGAAAGACAAGCTTGACAAGTAAACCGAGCGAGACAGAGCAGGTGTTCATGGTTCATTCGTCGTCAAAGTACCGCAAGAAAGACAAAAATCGGTCTTGCGTCGACCCTTCTATAACTGCCAGATCTCCCCTCTTTCGATAAATTTAAATATAAACGAGACGAGCAGTTTCAGCCAACGTCGTCTGGATATACATATATATATATTTTCGCGGGGGAAGACAAAAAAGAAAGGAGGGCACCGTTGCCTCCCTCTATTCCTGGCCAGATTATGCGAAAGCCCTTTAAATCCCGAGCTCTCGAGCTCTCTTTCTCCCCTCACGGCTTGTCGGATTTCAACGCGCAAGAACGTATATATATCCCAAACGAGTTCCAGACTTTTCGATAATTATTCTCTCCCGCCTCCCGCTCCTCCTTTCGCTTTCTCGTCCTACGCGAAAAACGGCCTCGACAGCGCGCGCGCAGACGCGCAACGGCTGAGAGATCGGTGACGCGATTATCGCGCGGTCGACGTCTCTTTCTTTCGTCGGGATTTATATTGCGATTATATGGCGCGTTGATCCTCGTCAGGCGACTGCTTTTTGCGGACGGATGAGCGACGACGAGGGCATTCATTAAGTTATTAAATTAGTCTCTGATATCTTATTTGCATGTAAATTTCCGATGGTCGTATAGTTTGATTTGATATTCGTTGATGAACTTTTCCGCGTGAGAACCGCCCGATAACTACAGTAAATTATTCCATCCCTCTAGATTTAATAAAGTTTTTCAAAATTTTTCTAATTATTCCAAAGAAAGCAGTTCTTTCTTGTTAAAAAAGAAAAACGGGTATAGTATTTTAATATCAGGCACGCACAGCGGTATACGTGGAAAAATTTGATTAAACCGCTGACAATCAGATCTAAATTTTGCCCTCTCGCACTTCCTTCCCAAGGCGCATACGTATACCGCGCTTGATACCATCTTTCCATTTCCCTTTATTCCCAGAGCAGCGAGGTAGAGAGGGAGAGAAGCATAAACCCTTCTCACCGAAAAATCCACGTCCCCGCGACCTGGTAAGACACTCTCGCACCGCACACGAGGCGCGAAATAAAGTTGCGAGGCGAGGCACGCGCGCCGAGGAAGAAGAGCTGCGCTCGCGGCGTGTCGATGTCGGCGGGAAAGTTTCCCGCGCGTACTTCGAGTCCCGTCTCGGCAAATTGCGCTCTATTCAGGATTATTCGAAATTCGAGGGAATGTCGCGCGCACTGGCGCAAAGGGAGGTTCAATCAAATAACCTTTTTCCTCACTCCATGCCCTCTTGCGCGTCGTGGCACTCGCGCGACCTTATACCCACTCCGGAACCCTTTCATTTCTTTTCGCGAGCTCTTCCGATTTTTCTTCTTTCCGACTTGTGTGTGTATATATATACATAGATACATACACATCTCTTCCCAGCCAAGAGTATACGCTATACATTCGGCTTTATCCCGAAGTCTCATTTCGGCGGGATTCTCTCTCTCGCTCTCTCTCTCGGAGCGTCGGTGAAAGTATAATTGCGCGGCGGGACGTAAACGAGGAGGCTTGTTGTGAACGTGTACGAGCGGCGAAAATCCGTAGGAGAGAGACTGGTATGCGCGCGAATAGCTTGCTTATTTTCGCCCGCTTGTTCTTCGATGAGCGTAATGGGATTTAGCCGTGTAACGAGACGTCTATGAGAATTCTGGGCGGGTAGAAGACGTATGCTATAGATATTTATGTGATAGAAAATTTCGTTACTCGTTATTTTTTATTTTCAGCGTGAAGACATATCTGAAATTGCATTTTCTGTTGGGCGGATTTAATAATGATTTTACGATTTCTTACTGAAATCAGTACACGCTTTCCAAGTCTTTTTGAATTTCTTTAAACTTTATAAATCTAAGCTAGATAAAATTTAGATTTTTAAATAACAATATTTTAATACTCGAGTTCAAATAATTTTTTTTTTTTAATTTTGTATAAATGTGAAAATATTCTATATTTTGTAGAAAGTATTTATTAATACAAAAATAAATATTATAAAAACACCGCAGTTTTGTTTCCTCAGTATATAAAAATAAAGCATGTAAAGAAGCAAACTAGTTTGTACTACTTTGAGAATATAAAATAGGAATTTCATGCAGTGCACCTTTCGTTGGTCATGAATTAGGAGAAAATATTTCAGACCATTTTTTATTACATTACATGAATATCCACTGAGGTTTCTGACTTCTTCTGGCGCTGTTCCAGAATTTAGTTTACTACAATGTTATATTCTTCTCTTGGTATTCAAACGTAATTCAACTACTATGAATCTCGAGTAATGCAGTTCCACTTCTTCAATCTTTTACTCAGTAATTAAATTTTACTGAACCACCATTAAAGTTATGGTAACGATGACTTTTATAAAAAGAAAAATTAATTCAAGTCATTAAACTTAATTTCACGTACAAAGTCTTCGTATTATTTATATTTACAAATATCAATATGAAACAAATAATATAGATGTGGTTTCTGTGTATAAGCTGTTGAAAGCTTAGTGAAATACCAGGAAAATACTATGATAAAATAAAAGGCTTTAAAAATGCAATGTAGTATATTGAAAAATGGTGGAATTATCAAAAAGCAAAACGTGTACTCAACATTTAAAAAAATTTATAAATTATTAAACGAAGATCCGATCAGTTAAATATAGAATATTAATACTTGACTTTTAATTTCGCCAAAAGCACCAGAAAAATTCAACTTTTCCTGTAAAGTTAAACCATCAAGCGTATATGTATTGCTACCCTCAAACCATAATAAAATGATGTAGGTCAATTACCGACGTACAAACAGCAGGGGCAGCCCGCATTACTGAGTCATGAAACATCTCAGCCGCACGATTCCAGGGCAAAACGACGACTTCCCATCCGGAAGTTGCACTTCCTTCTCTCATCCGGTCCTGTATATCTTCATCTCCCTTTTCGACTGTAAGACGCGCACAGCGAAAAACGTCGTCGTCAGCGCGACTGACGCGGAGAATTGATCGGTTTACCGGGCGGCGTGATATAAAACCACCGGCCGCGAAGCGAGCGCGAGGTCTTTATTATCGAATTACATTGATCGAAAGAGAACGAGAGAGAGAGAGGGGGGGAAGAGAGCAGTGGTAGCGTATCTCTCGTTAAAGGGGCCGCGCCCTCGCGCGATTGCCGCGCGGCCGCTTTAATTTTCGTTTTATGGATTTTTTTATCGCTCGCGAGGACGAAATTCCACGCTCGCGCGCGCAGGCCGTATCGTCCGGTGCTTAAACGTGATTTATACCATAGCGTAGAAGGATTTTTTTTTATCCGGGAGTGCGCGTGCGCGGCAGTGGGAGACGGTTAGCCGATTACGAGTGTGTATTTTTTAAATAGCGAGAGAAGCCGATGCTAAGCGATTTGCCATCGGCGAACGAGTAGAATTTGTAATAAATATTAGGAGAAATTTAAGTCGTGGTGGCGTGCGTGGAGTAGCACATAGCAGATTTGGAAAAAAAACTTGACATGAACAATATACATTGTATGTTGTTGAATCTAAAATACGGGTTCAAGTAAGGGTTTCAAATCGAATTTGTTTGCAAACATAATTATTACTTGTTTACAAGGAGGATGGTTATCCAGGCTTTTATACTATTTTCTATAATTTTAAGTTTACTTGTCACCACGCAAATTGCTTTCAATTTTAAATAAACGATTTGATGCACGAAAATCACCCATGAACTTTTTAAAATTTTATTAGTATACAAGCTGTTTTTTTTGACTTTTATAATAATTTTTATAAAATATTGACAAGTTCTAATATTTTTCATATCAAAAGATTTTAATGAAAATTTTCAATATTTTTTAGGTTTATTATAATTATTAGAAGTGAACGAAAATAGAATTGGAATGAAGTTTTCAAAATAATTCCAACAGTGTTTATAAACTCTGCAGTATATTGTACAAAATTTTAACCGGTACAGTGTGACGAGTTGGTTATATAATTGCCGCAGAAGTTTTAAGTTTTTCTACATGAATTTATTTATTTTACAACATTATTGCATGTTGACCGCGCATATTTACTTTTTTATCAGTTTGCTTGTGCAATGGTGAGCTATACATTTACTTATATCAATATAGCAAAGAACAAAAGATATAAAATTTAACAAAATAATATACAAGAAAAATGTTTGAATAGCTAGTACAAACACGTGTCACAACAGGGTTGTAAAAAGCCTCTCCAATACCGTTTGTCATTCGGGCGCTTTTTCCAACTCTGTTCTATAAATACGTCGGTTTAACGCTCGCAATATAATTCAAGAAAACGATTTCGCGGGCAAAAAGACTCGCTTGTGTGCGCGCACGTACAGAGAATAATTCCTCTTTCTCTATCTCTCTCTCTTTCTCTCTCTCACTCACTCGCTTGCACGGCATGTCTTATGGCATCGGTATACCTGCTAGTTCTACGCCTCGAAGTAGAATCGCTCGCGCGAAACCTCGGACGGCATTTAACGCCGCTTAAGTGGCGCTTAACGGCGTTTTTTGCCTTGCGAGCACTCGCGTAACGTCGTTTCTTGTACCCTAACTTTGCCGTAGATATCTGTGTTTGTGGAGCACACATACATAGATATACCGAGTATGTATGTATACTATATATACTGAGACATTTGTGTGCGAATACGCTACTCTACACCTGAGCTTAATGGTCAGCCTCGAATGCAATTTCTCTTGTATGTATATAGGTATGCGTATACACGTATACAATACGCAGGCATATACATATATACATTTCGTGCCATCTTGCACATCTGCGTATACGAGCACGTCATGCATATATATATACTTACGCAATAAGTTTAATAATAAGAGTAGTGTATTTCGACGTAAACAAGACGAGTTGCTATATATACACACACAAGCGGACGTAACTACGAATTAACACTAAACCTTATTATACGAAGGAAAGTGCGCTCGAGCGGAGAACACGCTACACGCACGCACGGCAACGGAGTCATTTTCTTGCGCCGAGCAACGGACTGTATATAACTCCGTAAACGAGCTTCGAGTCTGTACACTGCAGTGAAGAAGAGAACGAAACCCTTCGCTCGTTGGCGTGCAGCACCGTCTCGTCTCTCTTTTTCAGCCAGGCGTCGGCGGGGGGATGATGCTGCGCTCTCTGCAAGGTTTCGCTCTCGCGAGTTTCGCGGCGGCTGGCTCTAAACTTTTTGCGCGCGCGCCTCGTGCTTTTTACCAACGAGAGCTATTATACCGGCTTTTTGCATCTCACCGTCGACGTCGTTTTTCGGTATATAACCCGAGAGAGTTTGTACTCTCTGCCTGCAGAGCCACACACACACACACACATGCGAACGTCTATACACATTGTACGCGTCGAGGTTTCAGCCAACGGAGGTTGAAATTGTTCGCGTAGAGTTAACGATTCGGCAACTCAATTATATAAGCTTTTAATGCGCCCGCGGCATTATTATTAAGTGCGCGCGGAGCATATATAGTAGTATATGCTGTTTCGTTTTCGTGTATAGTTACGCGAGTCTAGCTTGGTTAGAATAACGCAAAGTGAGCGAGATACGGAAAGCTTCAGTTTGAAACAGTCTGAGTAGCTCGAGGTTTTATTGCGGTGTGCGCCAGCGCGAGAGGGAAGAGAGTCTTACCACTACTCGGTGCTCTCTTTGGATCAAACTTGCCGATTGCAATTTGCAAAGTGCTAAGTCCGAGTGCTACATTTTCGGTCTGTGGTCTGAGGTTGCAGGAGTAGCCGCTGTAGTAACATTCAGGGTTTTCTTTTTAAAATAAAATGTTGATTTTTCTCGATATCTGCACCGAAATATTCTGTATTACGCACATTTGGTATACATTTGTAACTTACGATTGGAAGAGCTCGTTGGATCTGTAACACTCACCTGTAACATAAAAATATATTCATAAAATTTCAATGTACAAGAATCTATAAATTTTTTTATTGTAAATAATGTATATTAATTAACTGTACTCTAATACAAAATCGTAAGGATAGTTTTAAATATTTAGAGATTAATTTCATAAATTGCTTTAAAGATATAGATATGTTTACGAGAGTTGTTTTCCTCATTTTTGTAAACCCGATAAAACTGACTAATAAAGAGTTCTAGTTTCGAAAAAATACTTGAACCGTGAAGTATCATACTAAAGATATAACGAGCCACTTCCGTTTTCATCTCATTCTGCAATAACAATTCCTTTCATTGAAACAATCACTGCCATAATCAAAATAACAAACTTGATAAAGTTGCTGCACGTAGGACGAATGTAGGTCACTTCGCTCATTTCTCACGGCTCTCGTCAGCTCGTCCTCTACTCCAACCAAGCGCAGGCGGGAGGCTTATTTCCTGAGCCTCCGTGCAGCTCTATATGCTTGAAGGCGATGCGTGACGGAAACTCGCGCGCGCGCTCGGCCCTTTAGAACACGACATAGATATCGCACGAGGGCGCGCGTGAGAGCCAAAAGTTCTGAGAAGGAATAATACCGAAAAACGGCTATAATGACGGTTAAATGCGTACGAGATATGAGGATGGGAGTAAGTCACGAGAAAATTACACGATGAGTCGCGTAAAAGTTTAAAGCTGTTGGGCAAGGATATATATATATATGCTTGAGATTTGTAATAGGTATTATTTTGTCGTGTACAATAGAATTATGGGACTTTGCAGGAAGATTTCCCGATGCGTTATGGGAAAGTGCCTTTGGAAATTGCAGGCATAGGTAGTTTATCTCACTGTCAAACTTTATGTCGTTGGATGGAAAAATTGTACTTTTTACGAGCGTCGAATATGATATTGCAAAAATATATGAAAATTGGATGATCATAAGTGTATACTATTTATGTGAAAGTAATTAGAGTGTTTTTCTGAAAATTTCCAGAAGTAGTTATTTGCTTTCATACTTGCTTGCTTACTTTATGGCAAGGAAAATTAAATACTTACGGAAATTTTTTCATTTTCTTTTTAAATTAATGACATTAAAAGTCAACGACAAGAAATTTACAGATGCATTACATGCAATTAATTTTAATATACGTGTATTTTACATAATAACAACTTTTATATACGTTTAAATCTAATTATTTGAGCTGTCATCTAATTTTCATTGAAGAGATTTTATATATGAATTGTTAAAGAGATTAAATTATTTTGGATGAACGTATATAAACCGAGCATATTAATGATTATCATTATGCACTTTAATACACCGCCCTGATGTTGCCTCAAAAGCATTCAATTTACGTGATTCAAAATACATTAAAATATAATTTTGCAATCCAAATATGCTCGAAAAAGATATAATTAATATCGAAGCTACGTGAGCTACATACATATATTTCAATTATTAATAAAATGCCTTCGGTTTCCCACGAAAGAAAAAAGCAGACAGCTTACAAAAGAAAGTGCAGAACATTTTCTTCTAAAAGCAGCATCACGTGAAAGGAGGTGTTAAAGGGAATGAGGTGGGCGCTCGCGTAGAAGTGAAACGTAGTCGCAAGGCACGTAGATAGATATATATGTATACCAGAGACAAAGAGAAATCCGGGAGGAAGATGGAAAACGAGGGAAAAATCGTGGGTATATAGCGCGAAAGTGAGGACTGGGGTGGTTGCGAGCGAGCGAACGCGTGAGCGTAATGGTAAAATCAAAACGCAAGCCTATCGTGCAGGTGCTGAGACACCTCAATCACGCAAAGTGCCTCCATCCTCTGGTCTCGCGCAACACGCTAGCGAGTGAACATATATATATAGCGCGTATATAGTACGCGTGTATATACAGACGCGAAGTGCAGCTCGGCCTCTTCTCCGAGTTACACAGGGCAAACGTGACGGACGGCGTTGCCATGTGCGTGAACAATGTATCGGAGAGAGACGCCGCTGTAAGCAGAAAACCAAGGAGAAAAAGAAGAAGGCGATGAAAAATGAAATAGCAGAAACAGGGCCGAGCAAGAGAGAGAGAGAGAGAGAGAGAGAGATATGAAGAAAAGAATTAAGAGGAGGAAGAACATTTTATGATACTTTATCCTAAAGTTCTTGAAAGAATTTACTTGGATGAATATTCGAAATACGATTGTGTTTGCCATGATGTTGGTACATATGAAAGGATATAATTCATGAGGATAGTATAATATGAAGTGAGCGAATAAAAAGTACTGAGAAATAGTTGATGATAATATTCAAATAGCAGAAAAACAGTTAAACCGGAAAAGGAAGAATTAACTACAATTAGAAAGTAAAGATAATGAGAAATCATAAACAAAAACTGGGCAGTAACGTGCTTTGAATACTTAGAAGCAACGGGAAATGTTTTATTTACTAATAAAAAGTCTGTTGATGTAAAACTTCCAAAGCAAATATTATATAATGAAGAAGTTGTTGTAGTAGTCGCAATACAAAGGAAAATTTAATATTATGTAATATTTATCAGTACAGAAGGATCTTTTACAATATAATGGCATGACTCGAGTGTAATTTACTGTCTACAAAAATTTTAAAAGAGATAATTAGTTTACACGAGAATGTGATCTTTGTAGATACCGGATTCTTTATTTCTCTACCATTAAAAAGTTGAAGAGACAATGAAATCTTTACACATGCAATATGTATTTTTAATTCACCTGTGTCGTCTACTATTTCAAGACATTTTCTTTTGTAATACAAGGCCATTGGACCATTTAAAATTTGAATAAATAGCTAAAATGAATAAATAAAAAGAAACTTACAAAAGAGATATCGAAAATTTTTAGACACTGAATACGCAATTTCACGAGTTCGTTACATAAGTTATAATGAAACATGTATTTTATTCAAGCGGTACTTGTAATAATACATTATGATAATGAAAGAGAAAGTCAACATGAATTGAAAAATGAAAAATATCATTTGGCACTTCGACGTAGTTCAATTGAACTTCGAGCTTAACCACAACAGCGCGCCTGCATTATTGAGACATGCAGTCGAAAAGATGAATCGCGAAGAAAGTAGCTAGAAGTATCGGCTGAATTGAAAGGTTATTGAAAAAAGCAACAAGATTAAAACTTATGATTGGATTTCTTGCAATACCACTGAATGTATAATGGCTGACAGCACCTGGTATATCAAGTATTGGAATAGAAAATGATGAATACAATTTGAATATTGAGTGACTTTTAAAATCATCAAAGTACAAATAATGAATTGGCGGAAAAGAATTATGTGAGACATCAGCAATTGTGAAGAAAAAGTCTTGAAAATTTTTTTTTCTACTTTTATGATACACAGCTAAAACTTGAGCGCATTGGCACGAGCAGCTTCCGAAAACACCGACAAACTTCTCTGGAGGCGAAGAAAATCCCCTTTTCTCCCTTGCTATTTTTACAAACTGACAGTTTTAAGAAAAGAAGAGGAAACTCGAAGCACCGCTCCATCTCGCAACCCCGAAAAAACTCAAGACCTCGAGAAAGAGAGAGAGAGAGAGAGAGAGAGTATGTGAGATAGACGAAATCCCTTCGGCGCACCTTCCCATCCCTTCGTTCTCTCTCTCACACACACACACACACACACACACACACACCCACACACAGTTCGCCGCATCGCCTTCTCTCTTGGTCTGCGACCGCGCGCGGGAGACAAACGGCACGGCACGCGGAGGGCGAGGAAAGACGGAGGCGGGAGCACAAAAGAGACGGCACATCGCCCGAGGAATCTGAAATCAGGTGAACCCGCGCGCGCGCGCCAACTCGACGTGACTGCAATATGCAAACTCTCCCCTCGACTGCGCATCTACAGGGCGCGAGTACAGAACTTTGGCAGGCGCGAGAGTTGCGCACCACCCTGCCTACTTTGCCGCAAACAATATGATAACAGTGCGCGTTTTCAGTCCTATAACCGGGCATAAAGTTTTCCGAGTGTCGACCGACGGCCAGTTTAAAAAACGATGAGGAAACGATCTCTCGCGCCATGGACTACAGAGGTCATAGTGCGAGAGAACGTAATTTGGTGAGAGTAATTGTGCGTTAATCCTAAAATAAGTTTTAGGTCAAATCTTTACTTCAAATTTTTCTTCGACATACTAGAGCTTTTTTGAGAAAGCGAGAAATATATACAACACTTTATTGCTTTGTGACGAGTAGAAGAAGAATTAGTGAAAAAGACAGACGGGACGTGCGTAAAATATCTTATTGCCGGCGGTTAATTAATAACTGAGCACTTTTTCCTTTGCTCGCTTCCTTTCTCCTTGCGAAAGCCTTTAATCATATACTTAATTGGATTTTAGGATTACACACGACTGCGGTTGCCATACGTGTATAAATGAAGACTTAATGGCATTATCGGTCCACATGTACGCGTATATAGAAGCAACTGCAGTGCATCATGATGTATGTTACATGAAAACAGCATCGTACAAATATATATATACACGTATATACATATATGCGAGTACAATCATACAAGTTCTTGTCTTGCTTCTGACACGTGCGAAATTTGTTTTCGAATGCAGTGTTCGTTTTCATTTCCTTGTCAAAACAAAATTTTAATATTCGTCAAATGGAACGGACGTCTGTTCGTTGATGATATTTCATGTTTCATCAATATTTCGAACAAATAATTTTCCTTATACGGAAAATAAATTCATTTGATTGACAATATACAGCATTGCCACATTTATGTAGCCACGTAGTATTGCTATACCTGCATTACTATTGTTTGTAATTTACACTTGTTTGTTTGCATAAAATAAACTTTACCGAATAAAAGAAACGCAATAGTTGGGCAAAATGTTGATTATGTATTTGCATCATACATATATGTAATATGCGCATTGTATAGAGAAAAGTCGTTTTATCTAGAATATCTAACTAAAGCAGAATAATAATTTAGTAGATATGAGCTTATTAACTTTGTTGTTACTTTTACCTTTTCCGTTATCTAAGAGAAAGAATTTTATCTTCGGATGTTTTTCATTTTTGTTTAAAGAAAAAAAAACAAACTCTTCTTGCATATATAATATTCCAATGAAAAAGGCAAATGAGCAGGTAGACCGTGGACGCGTTTGCGCGCGTACATTATTGATGTGTATCGTAGCCAAATGACCCGCTCTCTCTCTCTCATGTGCGCGCGCGCGTCGACGATGCATCGAAATGAGCCATCAATAAACATTTAGCATTGGTATGCAAATCCCCGTGAGAGCTGCGTCGCTTGAGAGCCAAGTGACGCCGGCGTTCGCCTCCTTCGCCCCCTAAAATTCACGCTTCCCGCCCAAGCACAAGGGCTGCCTGTCGATGTGTAATACGTATACATGTATATTACATATATTTATGTACACACATATACACACACACACACACACACGAACATACAATTTTATACATGAGATTATGGATATGGAGAACATAATTGGAAATTTATGTACTCGGAGGTTTTTGCTTTGGATTATATAATTAATGCAATCAATTATTATATGTTGTATTATACTTTATACAATGCATTATTATGGAATTTTCATGAAAATTGTAAATACCTGTAATGTGTTTTCAGAATTTTTGGAAAATAATTAATACACATTTTAGCAGGTAATTAATGTAAAATTATTACCTCGTTTATTTTGCAGGTAGTCTTTTGAATTTCTAATAATAAAAAATGTGCCTGGCAAGTTGTGAAGTTTTACTTATTTGCACCGTAGGGAGCAAACTTGTGTCAAGCCGCACTGCAGGTTATTTTAAAATTATCTAGGTTGGAGAAATAGGTTACGGTAAATTGACTGAAGTTTATACATTTCTTTCTTACTTCTAAGTTAATTTAAAGTTTTAGTGATATCTTTTAAGGTTAAAAAATCAATAAAGTTTTATTTTATTTTAAATTCAGAATTTTATAATTTGGTTTTATGGATAAACGTTATTTCGAATAATATTTTTTCACAACGTTTTAAATTAGAAAACGTAGTAGGCGTTTAAGAAACTATGAGAACCTATTTTATTTTGTAGAAAACTGCTTATAAGTTCAAATATAAGATTAGTGGAATTACTATACTTGTGTGTTCGTCAGGTCAAATTTATGTATGCACACGTTTTAATTTAGTTTTAAAAACGATGCTTGCGACTCGATTTCAAGGGTCTGTTATGAAAAGTAAATGAGACCTTCTTCAAGTGCTTCTCATGCTACTTTTAAATATTAACATTATGACTTGGAATGAAACACAGATTCAAGTTTATTATTTAATTTTGCTACATCAGGAACATTTCAATTGAAAATTACTTGCTAACAATTTTTCGTAAAGTTGAATGAAAGTTCTATCCAAGTAATAGAAACTAATGAAACCGAAATAATTCTTATTCGTATATATACTAGCACATCGTCAACTTTTAGTTTTATAAAATATTTTACTCCAAAAGCATAACAAGGTAATTTTCTACAACATTCTACGGTCGGCAAATGAATTCCTGGCGCATACTCACGCAGGATGAATCGCATAGTGTGTGCTTCAAGAGACATAAAAATGCCGCAATTTTTAATTAACAAATAAAGGAGGGAAATTCGTTGTTGGACGTTTACTACCAGTATAAAATGTGGAAATTTCCTTTATAATAATAATGGTGAAACGAACCATAGGACGGAATTCGCACCCTTCGCATGTGTAGGCGAAGAATTTTACGAGTTTGGAGAGCGCAAAAGAAAAGATGAGGAGGACAGAAGGGATGAAAAAAGAAAATACTACGGGCTTGAAGATTACTAGTTTATTATTTATGCTAATTGGCTTTTTTCCAATTCTTTTTTTCAAAATATAAAATTCTTTTCTGATGTTGTAATGTATAAATAGTGTGTACCCTTCTTCTTTCAAATAATTGTTAAAAAACGAACAACCGCAGTAGTCCACTATGGCAAATAGTGTACATAAGTTTCATATGATTTCAAAGTGGTTATAAATACGCTTAAAAAATTATTGAAGAAATTAAACAGATTACTACCGGGCATCATATATATATACTCGTATATATCATTTCGAATTCCAAAAGGTGCCGACGAATGTTCACCAACTCAAACTTCGGCAAAATAGCTCCCCCCATCGCACTTTTCATTACCACACCATACCTCCAACTAGTTCGCGCACACTCCAACACGCGTATTCCTCCCTCCAGAATTTCCTCTCTCTCTCTCCCTCTCTCTCTCTCTTTCTCTCTCTCCTGCTCGCTCGCCTTTCATAGCGTGTTGACGTACCATCAGGTATGGAGATGAACCAGACACGCCCCGGGCAGTGCTTCTCTCTCTCTCTCTCTCTCTTTTCCTCTCTTCCTCTCTTTCCGGTCTTTCAACCTGCGACCACGAAGCTCGCGCGTGTACGGGTGCTCCGGCGATCGTAAATGCTGTTATATAGGGATGGGCGCACGAGCGAGCGCCACGCAGCTAACTTATCGTCGCTTCGCTGGGCGCGAGCACGCGTAAAAATTCAATCTAGGGATTTTCAATATTACATTCGCTCCGACCAACGCGTATACTATATACGTATATATACACGCGATCACCTAGCTAGCGCTCGTTATACGGCCCTTCGAATTCCCTTTTTTTTTTGTCGAGTATGTATGTGTGCAGCGAACCCGTGCGAATGCGTATATGTATAGAGTGATAAAATAGGGAAAAAGAATGGAAATAGAACGACTGAGGGGTGCAGAACTGTTTTGAACATTACTATATAAAGAAAGGAAAATCCGAGGATTGAAAAACAAAGGGGTTCGGCAGGGAGTCAGTTTTCCATGTGGAAGAAAAAAGAATGATAAAAATTGTTGTTATTATTATTATTATTATTACTGTAGTACTATATTATCGATTAAGCAGATTTATTAAAGTAATTTATGTAATTTCTTTATGAGCATAGATGTACGTATGTCGAAAATGTAAGTAAACATTGTTGTGATGATTAATTACTGTTTAAATGAAATACAATTAAAATTATAAATACGTAATATATTTGATATACGATTTATCAAATAGAAAATGTATGACTTACTTAAATTTTTTTTCTGTTCCAGTGGAACTAATCAGATATAATCACTGTTCAAAATCATTAATCACCGTATTATGTACTTTAAAGAATATATATTTCTAACGATATAAGTATTAAATTAAACAATAAAATATTTATTTATTTTTGCCCTATTCTTGTTAGAAACATTAAATATATGCTGTGAATTATTTGCAGGAAAATACGATTTTTTAAATGAGTGAAAGTATGTGTAAGTACGCAGATCTTCAACCAAACTTTATTACAATATATACAATAGATCTTTTAAAAAATTAAATAATTTGAAAAATATTTTTTTTTACTAATAACTGAAATAAAAAATATTTAATTACTTTAAAATTTGTTTTATATATTATAAAAATATAAAAAAATTATACACTGTCGTAATTTTTAATTAGAAATTCTTTCCAAATTGTACGTATTATTCAATGACAGTAAACTGTAAAAATAATTATTTTAATTATAATTGATCAACAGATCTCTCACATAACTAGAAACCAATATTTTCAAACCAAACAAGTAGTCCTGAATCGTGATCTTTAAAACACCCAACATTAGAATATACGGCACGGTCATAATTATCTTAATACACTTTCCCTTCTCGCACCACGTTCGGGGTCGAGAGTCTTTTATCATGCGAGCAGCGGGTATCTCATCTCTCGCAGTCACTTCAAAGCTCGGCACAGCGTTACGCATCGAAACTCGACGACAGCCGCAGTCCTTTACTCCGTAGAACTTTTCACGTATAGCGTGACTGCGCAAAACGCGCAGGCCGATAGCGGCACGTATGTATATATCGATTAGGCCCGCATTAACACAACTCCGAGACGGGAGGTACGTTGGGAATTGCCGAAAGAAGTCCTGTTGAATATTTGTTACTGTCGGTCTGGAATGATAAATGAAAAGGAAATGTGGATCGCTTCGTTGATATCAAAGATGAAATTGTAATTAAATTTCGATGTGCATTCCCGAAAAAAAAGTTTTTTGTAACGTAGTTTTATTTATAATGGTATTTCACGTTTAATAAATGAAAAAAATAATAACTGTGATTTGAGATAAGGAAATGAATTTAGGTTAATGAACGAATATTGGAGAACAATTATATTTGTGTTATATTTGGTTTAAATGTAAATATATTTTTTTCTTTTTTTTATTTAAATGTTTGTAATCTGCACATACAACTGCACTATCAAATTGTTAAATATTATGTATTTCTTGTTATGTCCGCGCTTAAGGGGATATCAAACAAACAATTATAGATTCTGTCCATGTTCTTATAAAGAAATCGTTGGTCGCGAGGAAACAACGGGCTTTTTTAAACGATAAATTCTAACTTTTAATTCTTTATTGACCAAAAAGAATAAATATTGGTTCTAGTATAAATGCATATAACTGGCTGGGATTTAAAAAAATTAAAATGCTTTGCTGTCTAAATAACTCCAATAAAATTTTATGATGGTTTGTTTTAAATATTAAAAAGGGGGAATTATAGAAAAGAATAAGTTATATATCTTTACACAAAATTTTCACTAATACCAATAATAAAAAAATAAGTGTTTGACGTGTTATATCAAAATTCATTTCTTCGTTTTCCAAATTTTTTTTATCGAAAAAGCAATATTGTCAGCTAATTAGTTAAAATGTATATATTTGATATTCTCTACCAAATTATCATTTATTTACTCTATTCAAGTTTTCCAAACGCCTATAAATTCTAGCTTAGTAATAAGAAACAAACTGTAAGAGTGAGTGATAGAGATAGCGCAGTAGCGCAGTACAAGAAGTAGAAGCACGCCGCGGCCGGAGAGTAATTAAGACTCAGAGGCGAGCGATGGCAAAGACTTGGCAAGGAGGAGAAAGAGGAACACGGCGACGACAGAAGAGACACGCAGAATTCACCGTATACACATGCTCGCGTGCCTATATGCAACCAGTGCTATATAGTCGACAAGGTGGCAGTTCCGGTACGCAACTCTCTTCCTCTCTCTCTCTCTCTACCTCACGAGACAGATAACATACATAGAGAGGAGGAGGAGGGAGCGAGTGTACCTGAAGTGGCGAGCACAGGACTCGAGAGAGCAGCCCCGGGGAAACCTAATTCGAGGATGTGCACGCCGCGTCCGCGTACGTTATACCTCCGCAACGCCGAGAGAGCTTCATGCATATTCAGCGTATTTGCGGGGGCGGTCGCCGACGCGCGCGCGCGCGCACCAGCTAGCCACTACGACTACAATGAGTTAGCGAGAGGGAGAAGGGAAATCGTCGTCCGCGTATACATGAATATGGCGAGAGAGCTTGTTTTGCGCGATACACACGCCGACATAGGATGGATACCTACAGCTTGCCTATGTATATCTATATGTATATACGCGATAGAAGTTTCGTAGAGCGAAGGAACTTCGCCCCTTGACGCTGTTCGTTGTACTAGGGAGGGGCAGTAGCAGCAGCAGCTTCGGTCCAGCGGTTCACGTGTTATTTATGGCTGGCTACGGGCTTTATGAAGAGCTTCGATTGGGACTATCATTAATTTGCGTTGACGCGAGTTTAGAGAGAGAGGGGGGGATGGCCGAGAAGGTGTCTCGGGAAGAGACGATGTATATAGCTCGCGAGTTAACAGTGTTTTAGTTCGGGGGATTAATTAGAAGGCGTGTTGCTTAATATACAGTTAGCAAGTAGTTTTCGACGTACAGGACAGTCACAGTATTATTTGATACATTATACGTTCGAACAAAAATATTTGTTAGCATTATCTTTTTTTTTAGCTATATATACTTACTTTTAATTGTATAGATTTGGTTGAATTCGTGAAATAGATTCTTAATTTACGACTGAATATTAATATAGAATGTAGATACAACAATTGTTATTCAGCAACTCTTGCGATTGCCTTAATATATATCTAAGGTTTCGTATACTCAAAATGAATAAAAATAATTGAAAAAAATACGTGTGTGCATGTTTGTCAAGATAAAATTTGATGTTTTTTGGGAATTAGATAAATTAAAAAGTTTTTCGTAATCTCATTTTTCGCAATTTGGCATGTAGAATTATACATATTGCATGATGATTATTTGAATAATTTTTCTAATGACACAGTACTCTAAAATTACTGTACATGAAGAGTGGCTTTGAGTTTTGTAATATAGTTAAACACGCACGTGTATAAACTCACATGCAGACTCTCACGTGAATTCTCGCGTAAATTAGCAAATTTGCGAATTCTCACGCACCCTTCACGCATCTTTTTGTATGCAAAACATACATGCTAGTTAGAATTACATACAAACGTACTTTGATTTTCAATAATTTCCAAACGGAAACAATATATAATAAGTATAATTTACTGTTTCCTCTTTTTAGAGATTTAAAAATAAATGGTTATCATGAAATTTCTATGGACTCAAAGCGGATGTCTGTACTAATAGTAATACACACTCTCTTGTATTTACCAATTTAGTAGTTCCATTACAACAAAGAGGCAAACTTTTTAATAATTACAAAAATCTTATTCAATACATCTGAGATATGAATGCCAACTAGAAACCATACACCGAATCGTTCCTTTACCACTTCTACGCGCATGAACCCCGCACGCGCGCTTTACCACCCCAACCGGCCGGCAATTTCACCTCTGTGACGTGCCGTCTCGGAACGACGAATTCCCACGTCCGCAGCGTCGCTCCTCCTCCTCTCTTCCTCAAGAACCTTGAGGAGAATCCGCGAAATCTCGCGCGTTGCGTCAATCCGCACGCTGCACACCTTCGCGCGTCGATGTCTCTCTCTCTCTCTCTCTCTCTCTCTAGCGCGTTCACAGCCAAATTTACACCGCACGAGCATTACTAGCATTCCAGACGACGACGACGACGAGCATGTAGGTAGTACGTGCGGTTATATTGCCTGAAGTGCCAGTCCGCGAAACTCGAATTTAACCCTTTGCCTCGTGCGCTCGCGCGCACACTCTACGTGTCGCAGCAGCTGGCATTTGGTGGTAGCGGCACGCTAGACGGTTCAGACTCGTTATCGCGTCAGGTTGACGAGGCCGCGTGTAAAGAGGGTGAGGGCGTATATATAGTAGTGTATACCGTGCTTTTCTACCTGTCACACGGAAAACAAATATACCGAAAAAGAGCTGCGGGAATTTTTATTGCGGATTTTCGTTTCATTTTATATTATATTGATATGTAACGCGACAAAAGTTTTTTTTGTTTTCGATTGCTTTGATTGTGATTGAGCCCGATGATCCGGTATGTGCCTTTGGTATGGAAAAATAACGGTGGAGAGATATTGAAAGTGCTTTCAATAAGCTGTAATTAAGTAGGAATTGGCCGCAGGTATGCATTTAAAAATGGAAAATCAAATGAAAGTCTGATTGATAGACATGCATCAGTTATATTGACTTTCTAGGTTCCTGGAAATTCAGATTCAATGCCCATGGGAAAAGTATTTGTTCGTGAAAATCAAAGCATAATCGCCGAGTATTTCATTAATGCCATGATAACCTTTTACTAACATATATTACAATATATAATGCAGTTAATTAAAAAAATATAATATTATAATCTCATAATAAAATTAAACTTGATAAACAAGGTTTCTCATGCGAATTCAATGCGATACTTCATCATTGTATATCGATGTTGAAATGGTTTCGGATTAACATTTGAATATAATATAAGTATATTTGTATAGAGTTACAGTCGTTTTAAAAAACGTTAATGCAAACTGCATTCGAGCAAATACAGCAAAACATATATAGAATAGCGCTCCGATGCAAAATTGCTCCAAGTACCGACAGCTGCAGCCCACGCGCATTAGTTTCCTTTAATCTCTCGGTCGCACTATTTCATATCCCTCGTTCTATATATTGCATATAACCTCCCTATCTCGCTTCTTGTGCGTGCATCCTCTCTCTATTAGGTGTGCATGTAGAAGAGCGTAAATTCGCTCTGCGCGCCTCTCCGCTCTCGAAACTTCGTCGCTTCTGCGCGTTGTGCATTCGCGTATCTGTATATATATATATATCTACCCTCTGATACTCGCGTTTAGCCTAATCGTGCGAAACAACATATATATCTATACAAAGATGAACTTCGTGAACAGCACTTTTTTACTTTTGTCGTTTCCCCGTTATATTCCAAACGGCACATAAATCCACCGGCGAGTGCGTGCAAATATGCTGAGTGCATTTCAAATGGTAGAGTTCGCGAAAAGCGGAGAGAGAGAGAGAGCTTGTTTGGAAGATATTTAGGCAAATTTGCGGGAATTCATACACAGTTTCGGGCGCTATTTAGATGCAGCACGTGTGCGGTAGACACTTCATTTCGCCTGCTGCTCACTAGCCTGGCTTTGTACAAATAATTAGCTTAATATACTGCTGCTATTCGTAAGCTCGCGCAGTTGGAGGTTCAAAAATCTTTTTACATATATAATAACATGGAAAATGTGAGAGTACACGTTGTGTACAGAAGGAATGAAAGCACTACTGTACTAGGAAAATTATGACTCGTAAACTGTGTGATTTAAGTTGATCTTCGTTTAGCCTGTCAAATCTGTATAATAAGAGTATCTTTCTCAGATTGTGCATTATATCTCTTTTAGATTTTACGATTAGCGGTTATACAAGCAAATGTACAATGCGGTTACAGGAATATCTGGAGGAAAGCAAATAAATTTCGTGTAATTACAGCATTTCGGACACAAAAGCGAGTTGAAATAGTCAGAACGCAAATAGTTTGCATTCCATGTCGCGTCGAAACTCTATGGCCCTTGCATGCATATATAGGTATATACACTTATACTGCCAGCAGCAAGGTAGAGTAGGAAATAATGAGCTAAAAATTGCCGTTGTTTAAACCTCTTCCCCGTATCCTAAATAAGTAATTCTTTCGAGTCACGCGAGGCAATAAACCGCGCGCGTAATTAAACGCAATTTCGACAACAGAATCCGTAACAGCCCGAGCTCGGAGGACAACGCCGAGGACAGAACGCGCGCGGGACGACATCGAAATCCCATCACGCGATCCGGTTGTAAAATCCAGCCGTAAAATCTCCCTTTCGTCCCGACTGTCCCGCGAACCGATTTACCTCCCCTCTTCACTCTCTCTCTCTATCTCTCTTGTTACGACGACAAACAACAACGCAGCGTGCTGCGATTTCCATTTCGCGTCGGCGGGGGCAACGCGCGTGCGCGCGGCGCGAAGGGAAAAAGTATATATCCGCCCGCGTCGGCGAAGATTACCTGTTATGAAGTCGAGAAAGGAGAAAACTGTGAGAAGCGAGCAAGCGAGCGAGCATGCGAGAGCCAGTGTGCCCCGGGCGAGATATCGACCGTGAGGTCGTTAGAGCTAACTATGACGTTGGTACGCGCGCTGGGAATCGAAACAGAAACGAAGTTTGCTCGCGCCGTCGCACGAAAGCCGAACGCTCGTGGAAAGACAATGGAGCGATCCCTTTCCTTTTTCTTTTTTTTGTAGCGAGCACAGCTCGTCCTCTATTTTCTGCGGCCGCGCTTAACCTGCGCGTGCGCGCGCCTTTAATTGCGGAGGAGATTCGTTAGAATTAGAAGAGAGAAGGGGAAAGAGAGAGCAGAGGTTCCGCAGTAGTCGCCTCGAAATCAAGTGCGCCCGCGCGAGCGAATATAATTACACGCAGCGGTCTTTGAACGTATGTAAGCATATTAGGGTCATCAAGAGTCTGTGCGTATATTTTGTATTTTATATATAGAGAGGATGCAGAAAAATACATCTTGTTTTGTAAATGATAAATGTAGATGTGATGTAGTAACATGAAACAATAAAAATTTTGGGATCAAGTATAAAGTTCCAGTAATGTTATTTACGTTAAATGTTATACTTAGGTAAACGCTCGCGTTACTTTCGCTTCACTTAAGCTCTGCGAAAACTGAACCGTATATCTTACATCTTGGAAACTTTAAGTATCTTATACTTCAATAATTAGAATTTGCAATGTAGAATACAAATTTGCCTAAAACTAAAACTGTATAAATAACTCTAAACATTTTATTACTACAATATAAAAAATAAATTGGTAAAATTGTTGTAATAAAAAAACGGCGCTTCGTTTTTTCAATTGATAAACCGTCGTTTAAGTTCCATTCACCTTATTATTATTATTAAACATATTATACATTATTTATTTTTCGACATTATTACATTTGCAATTCATATTTGCAATAACAATATCCTTTTATATGCCGTTCTCCTCTTCTCAGCAATCCTTAAACTTTCGTAATTTCACCGAGCCAGCTTTAATAAAACGAGAGCGCCATAAACCTAACGATCGCGGGGAAAAACAATGCGGATTTTCGCCATTCGATCGGCATCATTGGCATTACATATGGCCTATATTTGAAAAGACGTTCCCATCTCTATATACCGCTCCTCTCCCCCTATCTCTCTCTCCCTCTTTCTCTCTCTCTCACACTGGCTTCCATTCGCGCTTATCGCGTCGAGCGCCGTGGAGTATAATAAGATCGTAAAAACGATGATAGAGGAGGGGACGCGAGGAACGAGAGGGCACATGTATATATATATATATGTGATCCGCGCGAAGTCTGCATGTATATTTTATACCTTCAACGTCGTGCGTGCGTGTGGGAGACGAAAGATGTTGCAAATGGTAGTAACAAGAGAGAGAGAGAGAGAGAGCCGAGTCGATTCATCTTTTCTCATAACTCTCTGCGCGCATCCCCTTGTCGTCATTGCGGTCGTCTGAATTTTCTATGCGTTCCTTTTCCCTATACTGCTATATACCTTCTGTATAGTTCTTTTCTACGACCCGTCACCATTAGTACACTTTAACTCTCTTTCTGTCTTCTCTTTTACTCTATAAACTGGTTTTCACATGGATTATAAATATAGCATCCTGCTTTAAACACGAGCTGTAATTTTATCATCCGATGTATAATCCTGTTGGTTATTTGTAGTGCGAATTCATAATCCGTTTTGTAACTCTGTTCATATATAAATATATATTTTATAAAATAAAAATTCTGTAAAACAGTAATATAGAAATAAAATTACAAAATTCCTAAATATCCAGTACACGTGCAAATAATACACCGCGAAAATAGCTCCGCTGATTCGGAAATGGTATAAACACATCGTATTTTGTCATATAACGAAAGCTTATATTCATAACGCATTACCGTCCAACGATATATCACAGAGGCGTAACAGGGCATTGTAACCACTAATTTATTACCACAACTCCCGCGGTTCTCTGCACAATAAACAAAATACCTTCCCTCCCATCACTCCTCCTTTCCGCACCGCTTATTTATTTTTTCTCTCTCCGGGTATCCATTTATCTATCCATTTGCCGACGCGCATAATAGCCCTACCCATACACATACATACACACATCTCTCCCGATTCATTTCCCTCTCTCACTCGCCTTGGCTACACACATCGCCCACGTATCCATCTCTATATCTCTTTCCCTCCGCTCAGCGAACTTTTCGTGCGAAATGTCATATGAGCCATTCTACAGAAAATCGGAGACTTCTTAGCCCAAAAATGGAAACATCTGGTTTTTGAGAGCACACTTACCAAACTAGATTTTTTTATTCTTTAGAGCATTACGAATGAAAAGGAATGAGTTACGGGTCAATTATTGATAATGAAAAAATGATTAAAAATAGCTCTAGTTTGATCCAAAATAATTTGATAAATAACAACTCCATATAAAATTCCGAGAAAAGAATAAGAAATTAGATAACGAGAGATTTCCATACCTTTTTTCAGAATTAGAAAATTTTGATTCCTTCAAAAGTTATGTGAGTTTGAATTTGGGCTTGAAACTGACGAAAAATGGTAGCAAAGGAAGAGTTTGGAAAAAAACAATCGAGTTCGTACATGATTATAGTATTTCGTGAATTTGCTATCATTTTTGTCAGTTTCAAGCTCAACTTCAAACTTACGTAATTTTTGAAGGAATCAACATTTTCTAATTCTGAAAAGAAATTTGGAAAGCACTCGTTCTTTAGTTTCTTTTTCTTTTTTCCGAATTTCATATTGAATTGTTATTTATGGAATTATCTTGGATCAAACTAGAGCTATTTTTAATCATTTTTTCATTATCAGTAATTAACCCGTAATTGACCCGTAAAGAATAAAAAAATCTAATTTGGTAAGCGTCCTCTCAAAAACCGCATGTTTCCATTTTTGGACTAAGTAGTGTCCGATTTTCTGTAGAATGGCTCATATATCTATATATCTATATATAAATATAACGTAGTTTTCCTATAGTCGTATAGTCGTCAGCGCCCTACTTCTCCACAGGCGCGCAAAGCTGCGAAGAAAGCTTCGCTGCTCTCGCGCTCTCTCTCTCTTTCACTATGGGTCCACACTAAAATCCCCTCCCTATATGGCTCAGCCGTACGTATATATAAGGTATAAGTGTATACGTGTGTAAGGGCACACGGTTTCTCTCTCTCTCTTTCGCATGTATCTCGAGGTGTGTATACGAAGCCATAACGCCCGAATGCACCCGCGTAAATATTTATGCGGAGACGGAAGAGAGGCGATATCCGACGTGTCGACCCTCACTGCTTCTCTCGCTCTTCCCCTTCGGCCGTGTGAAGCGAAGACGTTGCTCGATGTTGGCTGAATTTTCCGCAAGAACGTCAATCCAAGTGGGCGAGGAAGAGCCCCGTTTTTCTGCACCCCACCAGCGATTGAAAGACTTTATTCCAATTTCCTCGCGAGCGAGTACTGCCGTCACGTCTTGTGGCCAGATAAAAGGGGAGCTGTGATGCTTTCTATCGAATTATTCATTTTTTCTCATTTGAGGATAGTGAAATTTTCTTGGCTGTAAGTCAACAAAATATAAATTTACCGCAATGAAATTTTGGTGAAATCAATGTTACACGGACTCGAATATATTGAAAATTTAAAATTATATATAATTTTCGAGCAGGTATTGTATATTTATTGTATTGAAAAATTGTGAATACGTTGTATTTTATAGTTTCATGTTTCATTGTAACTTCAAATTTATTTAGTAGTTCTTTTGAAACAGTGCTGTGGGCTAGCCATATAGCTGTAACTGGTGGTGTATTATTATTGGGAGTCTCTGTCAAGGTCATCATCGGATACGATGCGTTGGTCAATTAGTATAATTGTGTGGTAAGAGAACTGTCTATCATTGATGTCAGCTTATTCATTTTTTTTTGTCAAAAATCTTGGTTTTCTCTTTCTAACGAGAGCTTTAGTGCTGGACTATTCTCGTAATGAAAATGGTCAAAGTTTAATTTTTTAATAAAAATATATATGTTTTTAATAAAATGAAATCCTCATAATATATTGTATTTAGTTTTCATAGTCATACACACATATTTGATTTTATTCTTATATTCTTAATCACTTACATCTTTTATTATTCCATATTTATATAGATTAACAAATACGTATTTTAATAAAATAGCAAATAATATATATTTAAAAAACAATTATAATCAATTTTATATTTATTTTCATAGCATTATTATCATTTCAGTAAATTCCAGGATGAGATTAAGTAGCAGAAAAATTATTATCTGTTGGTAAAGTCATATTCTCTGCACCATAAGTGAAAAAATGTAAGACTAACTTGATAATATACGTATTTAACGTATTACCTCTAAAACGGAATTCTCCCATGGCATGAGTAATTTCACGCGGAACTGCCCAAGCGTTTCATGTGCATATCATCAAAGTGCTTTAAAAGTCGCCAGGTAATTCTACTGCGAGATAGGAGTAATAATATTGATTTTGAATAAAATGATATTACATTA
Organism: Torymus tubicola; assembly: GCA_035583055.1. Taxonomy (NCBI): domain Eukaryota; kingdom Metazoa; phylum Arthropoda; class Insecta; order Hymenoptera; family Torymidae; genus Torymus; species Torymus tubicola. The sequence continues at coordinate 34,580 of JAWWEQ010007286.1, forward strand.
TTTTTCAATTTAAAAACGGAACGTTTGAAAAATTTTCCAAAAATGATATACCCTTTTATTATACAATCTCTAAATATAAATCGATGTTTCAAGCATCAATTTTGAAGTTAGATATTTTTATTTAAAAAAAATGTTTAGAAAAGTTTCCACTTCAGACTTGGATGGATTTTGAGAAAAAAACAATTATTTTGAATTGGCAATATATTACTGAAATAACTTCGAATATTTATAAAACTATTTTATTACAGACATTTTATTAGAATATTGAAATATTCAAAAATTCGTACAGTATAGGAAGTATGATTGAAATGGTTACTCTCGAATATTCAAAACGTCGAAAATTAAATTATTTGTCTTTTTGAACATAATTAATTAATAAATATATCAAAATTAATGTTTTTTTATATGAGAAATAACTTGTAAATTTAAAAATACAAAGATTTTAATTCTTGACCATTTCAACATGCTACATCTTTTCAATCAGAATTTTGAATTCTCGATTATTTGAATATTCTGAGAAAAGTATTCGGTAGTTATCATTTCGATTATATTTCCAATATACTTTATTACTTTTGGAATATTTGAACATTCTAATTATACGTCGAAGTTAAAACAGCATTGTAAATTTCGATAACAAGCTGCAAATTCAAATTGAACGTTCGCTTTTCAATACCCAGTTGTTTCATTATACATATTACAAAATAATTATACAAAGTTATTAAGCACATTAAACATTCACAAAGGAAGGTTTATTATCAACATAAATGTGAATATTTGTAGTTGCCAATGTTCAATTGAGATTTAAACATTTTTACTCGATGATATCGCAAATTATCATAAATTACAAAATTCTCATAAAAAGTGAATTCATGGTTAAAGTTCTTTTTAATATGCATTATAGAAACCAGAATTATTGATAGAAAATTGGGATCTTTACTATTTGGTAAAACATCTTTCGAAAATCAAATAACACTTAGAAAGCAACGCCAGAATCTAGTTGTATATAATAATGTATAATATAATAGAATATAAAATGTCCCTAATTTAACTATGTGTACTTCCTTAGAAAATTAAATTAAAACGAAGAGAAATATAATATCTTGACAGTTTTTTTAAAAGATTATAACAAATAAATGAATTTCGCAGAAGTGACTTAAATAAAGCATATCTGCAGCAGCCATCGACAGCGAACTCGAGCTAAGAACAAACGAGAGGCTGCTGTAGCGAGCCGCGTGCGATAACGAATCCTCGAAAAGCCCTAGAGCTAGATGTCAATAATCGATAAAGCCCGAGGATGGCAAAAGAGAAAATAAAGAGCTTAAGGAAAAACCGACGAACGGGAAAGGGGAGAGGGTAGAAATGAATGAAGCAGAGCAAGTAAAGCAGAAAGAAATTATCTAAAGAGCATCGGAGAATGCTGACTGGGAAGCCGAAGCCCCTGCGCGTGTCCGACGCTATACAGTGATCAAAAACGGGCGCATCGAGCACAGCCTCGTGTTGCACGCAAACTTGGGTAAGCTCCTTTTAAAAAGATCCCCCCCATTGCTTGCACGGCACTTTGGAGAAAGAGAAGCGAGAACGGAGCAACGACAGCGAGAATCGAAACTTTAAAGGGCACGTACAAAGAAAGCTATTATAGGTATAGCTATAGAGATTCCACTCCTTCTCCTCCTCCTCTCCAGTCAACCTTAATTGCCGCTGCTTCGACGACCGGATTCGCTTTTTGGGGATTTTGCGCGCGAGAGGATGACCGCTAACGAGCGACGAGAAACGGAGGAAACGCGCGCGCGCTCAGAGGAAAAGTCAATTTCTTCGCGCGCCCGCGCGCTTACGTTCGTTGGGGGCATTTTGAATAAGCGCGCACAAGGCAAAGAGCGGAATTTAATCGGCGAACGCTAGATGGAATTTTCCTCTCCTCTCTCTCTCTCTCTCTCTCTCTCTCTGTCTCTCCCTTTTGCTAGAGCGCCTCGAAAGACTTTTACTCTGATTAAAGTTGGAAGATTAGTGAAAATCCTTAATTAACGAATATCGAAGAAATACTGGCGCTGAAGGAAATGTAGGTCGGGTATGTCTATTTAATTATATATGAAAAAAGAAGGGTTTAATATGTATATGTATATTTACGTGAGAATACTTTTTACTCGTCACTTATACATATATATACTATACATCGTAATTTTTAGTTTTAATATTTTGGATTGCTTTGATGATATTTTTAAGAGGAAATTTGCATTTATTTCAAAATTGGAAGCACATTTAAAAAACCTCGTTACTACGTGAACGAACGTTACAGGAAATAACATAGAGATGGTATCATTAATTCTTTAGCGAGATTGTTAATAATAAATTCCTATTAAGTTGTATAATTATTTGGTATTTTTAATCTCTATTGATTATTTAACTAATAATAATTAGAAATCTATAATTTAAAAAGCCTTTTAGTCGTAAATAATCTTAAATGTTGATATAATTATAAACTAATAAAGTACGATAAAAAATTTGTCATAACATTGATAAAGTAACTGCAAACTAAAGTTATATCATTGAGCCCTTGGCGCAGCTAAATCACGCGAATCTGCATAAAAGTCAATCCACGTCTGAACCGCGTTCTGCGGCAAGAGAACGGGACGCCACTCTCGCGGGACCGAGGAGTAAAATCAAACGAAATTGAAATGGCGATAGCTCGAGTTTAAATCGCGAAGACTGAAGCAGACGGGGAAGAGGGAAAGGAAAAGAGAAGGAGAGGGAGAGAGAGAGAGAGAGAGAGGTCGGCGCAGGAAGCGAAGAATCGGTCAAGCCGTGCGAGCGAGCGCGCGGCAAAGCCAAGCCGGCTCTTGCGCTCTCTCGGTCCCGCAGCTCGCGCGCGCGCGCTTGGGTTCAACGAACCAGCGGGCACCCACTGCTATACTCTCTGCTGCTCTCGCTCTCTTACTCTCCACGTGTATATATACGTAGTGTGCGCGCATTGAAAACGACTTGGCGGCAGCGGCGTCTCGTTTCCTCATTGACCTCCATCTCCAGGCCCGCTCTCCACCTCCTCCTCCGTAGTATAGTAGTATAGTACTATACACACGCGCGCGCGCGGGCACGGTGATAGCGAAGGTGAAGCAGCCGCTATATGGAGGATACGCTCTTACGCGCGCGTATATATACCTCGCTCTCTCTCTCTCTCCCGGCTTTATTGTGATGTAGACTTTCACGTGTGCATGCGATGGGGAGTATATAGTGCGGTCGAGAGATGGGCTACACACGCTGATTTATAAGGTGTAATTCGGGCTTGTTGCGCGGTGCTTGCGCGTGAAAGTAGATAGCTTTAATGAGAATGAGGTAATGGCACAAGCGCCCCCACGCGCGCGCGCGAACAAGCGAGAGAGCGAGCTCTGATGATGACGTACGGAAAAATAGCCTTGCACTTTGGCTTAGCGCGTCGCGGTATAAAGTGCACAGTGGTTTGCTCTCTCCTTCTATATCTATACGAGCTGAAAGGGCTATGTATGGGTGTAGATGGTGTTTGCGGTTATAGCGATGCTGCGAGATACGGGGATATAATATAAAGCGAATAATATGTATGATGTTTTTTTATGGTAGCAGGAGAAAACCAAAGTATTTTTTGATGAGAATTTATTATGGTTTGTTATAGTTGCGAAAGATCTGTCTATGTGTTTCCATTAGAGGAAATTTAATATAACTGATAATAGAGAAAAGTTACACGTATGACATGTTAGATTTTTTTCCGATAATCATATGGATTTCTAAGAAATTAAATTTTCATTGCTAAAATGAGAAAAGGTTATAGTAAATACTAGTGTATTGTTCTTTTTATCGGATATATATCTTTACTTGAGAACATTGGACTGTTGAGTAGATTTAAGTACAAGGTCTTAGTACAATGCTGAGAAAATTTTCTAAAAACATACGAAAACTGAATATATAACAATTTTTATCTTAAAACTAATCTGCTTCCTGCATATTTTTCACTTTTACTTTTCCAGAAATAGAAACGTTTTTATACCTGTATTGTGTGCCAGGACGTTTTTTCTTCGATGCATTAATGGGATAATGAAATAAATGCTGGTAAAAGCAAACATAATTTATATTTTGCAAAATATGCTTTATACTTATCATTACTTTATATTTTTATTTTAATACAAATTTGAAATTATTGGACCTTTTTGTTATTCTCTGTTTGTTTAGTTATTAGAACTGCAATAAGAATCTATTGTCTTTGTGATATTCTTGAAACCGGTGTAATGATAGGTTAACTGTTACGAAAAAATTATGTAATAATATACGCAATAGTTTTTGAAGTTAAATTTATACCAATTTTAATGGAAATCGATTGAAACTTGAGAAAGTTATTCAAATTTGTACGTATATGATATAATACGACAATTGGTAGTATAAGTTAATCGGTTAATAATAATAATTAATAACGTAATAATTATTAAAATAAATATTCGTGACCATGTTATTGAAGAAATAATAACTATAAATCATAAATACCCTGATATCCCGAAAGTAATATAACCTAATAAAATTATACACAGAGGGTCACTAAACCGTTCGATACCGCGATAACCTAATTACTTAATTAAAAGAAGAGCAGACGTATAGGCGCAGTGTGCGCATCAGGTGCAATTGAAAAAATAAACACAAGAAGAAAGAGAGAGAGAAAGAGAAATAATACGCAAGAACCGCGAGTTACAACTGTACTAAACTACGTACGGAAAACCGCAAAAAGCCCCGCGAGGCGAAGATGATGCCACGACCGCAGTGCAGTGGCCTGGCTGCGCAATTACACCGCGCGCGAGCGGGAACGCGCGTGATACATATATATATGTATACATATATATATACAAGTGAAGCTAGCAAAAGGGAGGAAAGCGGCAGCAGCAGCAGGCGGACGGGGAAAAAGGTCTGAATAAAAATCTCCGAGGAAAAGCTACGGTCCGCGTACACATAATTGCGCGCGGGGCGTGATAAAAGACAAGCCGTTCGCGCGAAAGTTAATTGCAACTGCTTCTCTCCTCCTCCAAGGGTGTTGTATATGCCCACATACACACGTTTACGCGTAGAAGCTGCACATATAGTGCAGCTGTCCACCTGCGATACTGTTACGTGGAAGCCTACCCCCGACGAACCGGAATTGCAAAAAGCGCCGCTGCACTTCCGAGCCGGTCGAGCGAGTATCCCCCCCCCCCCCCCTGTCTCCTCTCTTCTCTTTCTCGTCGCAGGATTCAGCGGAAGAGGGACACTTTGACCGTGAAAATCGTTTTGTCACGCATGCTGTGTAAAAACGTGGAAATGCTCTTTTCCTGTCGATCGAAGGCAGGTATATATAGTCGCGTTGACAGCGATTTTTTACAGACGCAGAAAAGGTAATCTCGCGTCGTTGCGTCAGTCTTTAAATGGTCCGGTGTTGTTTTACGTAATTGATCGTTCGGCGTTTGTAGCAGCTGCGGCTTTTTTCTGTTTTATGATTGATCGAACGCGGCGCGTTTGCTAGCTTTTTTTTGTGCTGAGGATAAACGATCGGGAACGCGCACGCATAGTTGCGTTTAATTACTGGTTCAATGGAAGCAATTGAATTTTTCTTTGGAGTTTATTTTTTTTCGTTCTAGTCTACATTATTTGTCAAACAATAGGAATATTTATGTAACAGTATGTTGATCAAATAAACAAATAATTCCAAATGATAAATAGTTCGATGTTTGTGTATATGCATTGTGTAAATATAAAAAGAAGGTTTTTTATTGCCATATTGAAGGTTTGGTTTACAGGATCTTGAACAGAAAAATGCTTATTTTATCAAATAAAGAAATATATTTACGAAATTAATTAAGTTTATACAGCTATATGATACTACAGCGTATTTTTTTTTAATAATGTAACAGAATTAAATTAATTCATTCTATTCATTGTATTAACCTTACCATATACACCCAGACCTACTCTAAATTGTAAAACTTATCACATATTACAGTGAGATTGTACATTAAATATAAAATACTAGTATTACATTCTCAGCGATAAAACTTTTTAATAATGAAAATTCTGGGCTGTGATATTTAAATGATTTTCGACATTTCTGACCATTTTGAGTCGAAATATGCATTTTTAAATTTTGTGTATATATATGTGTCTGTGCGGCGCATACATGTGCATGTGTGTACGTGAAAATGAGCGCGTATAATACATTTGTCTGGTGCCATTACTAGAAACCGAAAAGACATATCTTTTAATCGGGCTAAACTTTTGCAGGTACATAGAATATATTCTGAAGTTCTGCAAATTTAACGTTACAGATTATCAGAAATTATCAAATTCATAAAAGGAATAAAACATGAAAAAATGTTAAATAATTTTTTTTGCAAAGTTTGGAAATATGTTAAAAATATGAACATCTCCTATCCATCCGTATTGTTTGAGCCTAATTGGATGATAGAAACACAATAAAGAATAATATCTGAAAATGTAAAAGAATTTTTTTAATTACAACTTATTCTTGTACTACTAGAACCTTTCTTTTCTACAATGTATATTTGAAATGAATTAAACAATTAGATAGCTAGATTCTCTCCCCTTATTATAATTATACAAAGTGAGTTTTGCAAGAAAAATAAAGTTATGAATTAATTAAAAAATTACTTGAAGTAATTTAATTCTTGTTTTAAAGAAAGTGCTCAGTTAAAGAAGTTAGCAGTGGCATTTTTGGAATTCGAGTCTGTTCCGTTAATATGATTGATTACACATAGTACTTTAATCATGATAGGTATTTTTTCCTCCACCAACGACAAACAAAAAAGATATTATTTGCTTTATTATTTATTATTTTAGAATATCAAAAGATTCTTTTCTTTTTAAAAAAATAATTATCTTTAATATTTCTCTTCAATGTCTTGATTATTTTTACATCGAAGAAAGTTTACCAACTTCGTTAGTTTTTGAATCCACTAAATATTTATATACTATTTACATTAATTAATACGACGGATACCACTGTTAGTGATTATCACTGAAAATTATATTTCTGCAGTATAAATTTAAATGTTAAATTATCTTTAGTGTATGCATTATCTAGAACGAAACGTTGAAGCAAAAATTAAATTTGAAATTATTAAAATCCATTTGAATAAAATAACGTTTTCTCTTGTTCTCAACCATTTTTTATAAAGTTACTATCTTCGCCCTTTGGAATTTTCGACTTTTCATGAATTATCAGAATACTATTTGAATTATAAATTTGAAAATTTAACTTTGAAACTTTAGCTAAAAATCGCACTTGAATATCCGGGCAAATAGTAAACCTCAAAACTGGCAATCATTCGTTCGAAAGATCTTCAAACTTTATAAGCCCTGTTTATCTGGTCGGAGACCTCCCGTAGGTATATAGGTAGAGAGGCGAGAAAACGGGAGAGGCATTCGTCCTCTCAAGAGTGCGCGGGTAGCCCGATCCCGAAGTTTATTTACTCAGGCACCTGACGTCGAGTGCGTCGGCAGAGGCGCCCGTGCACCCGAATCGATCGGCCGACACGACGAAAGTGCCGATTGTTTCGAGGGTTATTGCAGCTGTCACCTCCGCGTAACACGGGTCAGCGTTGTAGGTGACGATGATGGGATAGCTGGACTTTCCTTTAGATCGCTCTTCCTCCCCCCTCCATCTCTCTCTCTCTTTTGTAGAGCAGCCGCTCTCCAGCAGTACTCCACGATGGATGACGTGAGAGACACGCGCAATCGTCGTACAAATCTGTTCGGGTATGTGGGTGGTACGTAAAAGTGAAACGACTTCTCGATTTAAGATATCGGTACGAATTTTCTTTTCATGCCTATCTGAGTATTAACTAATTCGAATTAGTTATTAAAGAACAATTTTATGTAACAATAAAAGTTTTATCTCTATCTTTTTTTTATTTAATGATCTATTAGATTTATCCATGTTCCATAATATCTATATCCATAATCTATAATTTTTTTTTTTTTTAATAATTCAATTGTCATTTATTGCAAATCAATTGCTTTACAAACATCTTATATATACTTTACATCTTATATAGCTTTACAATAATCTTTATATATCATTTCACAATGATTTGGAATTTATGTCATTCTTTTTAAGCTTATTTATTTCAGTATTTTTTAGTAGTATTGTTGCGTATGACATAAGTGAACTGTACATTTGACAATTAAAATAGCCATTTAATATTTCAATTGTTTTAGCAGAGACATGGATTAATCTAAATGAATTTAATAATTTTTTATTGATTTGTAGGAGTGGATTTATTATATTTATATTTACCATAATCAATTGTACTTTGATATCAACAACTTAAATCTCATTATTGATTAAATTTTTTTATATTCCTATTCATAAATTTTTAACTGATAATATTTTTTCAAAAATCAATGATAAAGGATTTCATTAAATTATATCAAATTCATTTATTTCAAGTATACCATTTTATAATAAATTACTTAAATAAAGAAAGGAATGATTATAACTTTTAAAATGATAAAAGATTATATTATAATTAATTATATTATAATATTTTAAAGGAGAATGGCAAAGGGGAAAATTGCTACCATTTAATTCTCTGACATGAAGGAATACCGAGATACTTTATTACAAAGTCAAATATTGTATTTCGTTTTATTTGGACAGCTCAAATTTATAAAAATCCTAAAATCTACATATTAACATCCTCCGATACAGTTATTTCATTATCTGTAAAGCACTACTAGCAAAATATTATAAGCCGACTTCTAATTAAATTGTAGCTATATTAATAATGCTTATACAACAAAGCTAGATTATGTTACTACGTCTTATCTCACCTTTTGCAGAGAATTCAACGTAATGTTGCTCCGATTAGCCGCGACTCCGTAAATCGACCGCAGCTACGGTAGATCCTTCGCAACGGCAATACCACCGATAAACAAAACTAAAAAAAACACCACTGCTCCTTCGCAAAAAGCAAGGCTAAGGAGCTAGCAACAAAACACAAATAAACGTCGGCACTGCAAACCTCATCACCGCAAAAGTGACGTTGATAAAACCAAGGACAAAAACTGAAAAAACCCCACCAAAATATTATGTATCACGAGTCAGCCACAGTGCTAAAGCACGAACACATATACACACACATGCACAGCGTACGCTTCGGTATCACATTCTCGCGAGAATCTGCAGTGAGCAGGGTCCACAGAGCGAGAGAGAAAGACAGACTATATCGTTCGAGAAAGGGACGCGCACGCGTTGAACTTGGCGCACAGGTATGAAGATGTATATAGCAGACGCTACGCTGCTACTGTACCGCCGGCTTGATCCTTTGCGACGGTACACGAATCGATCCTTCGATCACTCCTTGTCCTAAGGTGTTACACACACATACACATAGCGCCCCCGCACACTCGAAAACTCACAGCGGATTATTATTCAAATTCAAATGCAGATGGTCAGATGCGGCTTTACTAGAGCGCTCGCATACATACACACGTATATCTTTCTGCGATCTGTGTACACGCATACAGGTGTATACACAGTGTAAGGGAGTTAGAGAGAGCTGTGCTATACAGCAGGTGTGCGTGCGCGCGAGGGACACAGAAGCGACGCAGAGAGGCAACAGCGCAGTCTCGTGCATGCGAGGCCCTGCCGGGTACTGAAAAGCAGCGAGAGAGCGCGTCGTCGTCCGGGGGTTCATCCTAGCGCGCGCGCAAGAGCGACGAAGAGCGAACGAGAAAGACAGAGAGAGAGAGAGAGAGTGAGAGAGAGCGGTAGCGGCGGCGGCACGCCGGTCTATCGAGCGCACCTTCGCGCGTCAGCCAATCGCAGGCGTCGGCGCGCCAACCCGAGGGCCAATAGCGTGGCACCGGGCGCGCGCGCCACCGCCGGGCAATGGCGTAGCCTTTGAAGGACCATCTCGCGCGAAATAAAATTTGCGCGTTAGAGAGGGACACGAAGAGCAGGAGTAGGAGAAGGTAGGTTGAGAACGTAGGTGCCCGCGCACCGACTGTCAGGGTTAGAGGTATAGGTATGCGCACACCAGTTTCAACGTGTGCCGGTACTTGATCCTGTCTTTCTCGCCGTCGAATTAAATGTACCGCACGCGGGCTAAGTCGAACTGACGTCCCACTGTGCGCGACCTTTATTCGGATTTAGTGTGTGCGAATTGCATGAGCGCACGAGGCCAAGTGATTTATTTGCTATAGGGGACAAATGTTAATGTGCAAAAGTAAATAATTACTTTTGAGACAAATCTGGTTGACACAATTCTTATGAGTATACTTGCAAGTATAGTGATCCAGTTTTTAATGAGATGAACAATGAGTAGATCTATTTTTATTGTAAAAATAAATGTATTTACAAAATGCAACTTTATGATTTAATAAATAAGTTGGTCAACTTTGTTCTAAGAGAGAAAAAGAGAGGATTTAAAAAAGAGAATAAAACAACTGATATGCATGTATTAAATTAAAATTAGAAATTGAATGTTTTTAAATTATTTTTTATCAGACCTGGCATACTGGTGAATAAAACAACACTCGTAGTCCATTACCAGTTTATTTTTGCTTCCTTCTATAAAAGAGCTTTGTAATAGTAATAAAAAAAATTTTGAGTCAAAAAGATATAAATATTTTTACGACATTCGGAACCAAAATACCCTATTTTTGGGCAATGTCCATATATGGGTCATGATAAAAGCAGATAATAATAATATTAACGTACAATATTCTGACAACTAAAATGCCGTATATTATATATTTTACAATATTATCATCATGCTCTGATACTAAAATATAAATTCATCTTTTTTTATTTATATTTTATATAACTAGAAATTTGAATCACGCGCTTTTTTTCTTCGGTCAATCAAGAAAATATATTTATATTAGCTTTTAACGGAAATATTTTAAAAAGCAAAAAGTATTAAAATATTTTTAAAATAGTTGTATAACAATTAACAAAAAACAATATAACTCATCGTTATGGGCAGAGCGTTACGTCCTATAGCAGCTGAGATGCGAGCGTCAGGGAAGGAAGCTGAGTGGTATGGCTCGCTCATAGACTTTAGGCTCAGTTAGAGTCGGAAATGCATTTGATAGTCAGTAATTGCTATGGCAGACTCTCCCACAAGCTTCATACACCAAGTGCATTTAGCTGTTAATATTAATGGATAGAGAAAGTGTTACGATCGTTCTAATGGAACATTGGATAATTCCAGTACTGTACAAATTGTTTCATGAACCATCGATTCTTCTGTACTGTTAACAAATGAATTAAAATAGTAAATATATAATTTGACTTTCGTTGTAATACCAATATAGCCCAATTATTAGTTTTAAATTCATTTAGATTCTAGATAACGCCAAAGGTTTAGTTATAAATTTTGACAGTCATTGAAAATTAATTTTGGACAGTTTGTGCAGAAAATCTCACTATTAGGCTTACGTTTGTAAGACTGTGCAAAAATAATACTTAACACATAGAATGCATTTCAACAAATAATCTATATATCTTAGAATTTTATTCATAATTCTTATAAAAAAACACTGTCAATACATTGACACGTAGCTTTCTGAAACGAATTTATTGGTTATTGTGTTAATTTTTAATGTCAAAAATTAATTTATCATAACAAAATTTTATTTACGGATTTTCGTAAAAGTTTAAGTAAATATTATAAATTCAACTTTATTTATAATAAAATTAATATATTATTTAAAATTAGAATAATAGTTATCATTATTCGAAAATATTTTAAAAAAATTTTTATAATATTTTTTAGTAAAACGTCTTTTTAAAGTAATGAATTTGAATTGACACTATTAATTACTTGCTTGAAAAATTTAAACAAGTAATCGATACATTAGTTTTAAAAAGCTACTTGCCAATGTGTTGCAGTAACTGAATGGTCAGTAAATTTAACCCCGTTCTAAAGTGAATGATAATATATTAGAGATATTTTTAACTTTAAAACACGAAAAAATCGAATAGTTAATAAAAATCGAAAATTGACCATAAAAGAAAAACGCATCTGAGAAATAAAAAATGTATTTTTTCTCGAATTCGCACTATAAAATAAACCCTGTCTGGCCTGCGTACACGTACATTCGCACGCACGAACGTATGCACACACACACACATAAAAAATATCTTGGGGTCACTTTGGAAGCGCGGTTATCATTCTAAAACACCTTTGACTTTCCAGAGAGGGTCTAAAGACATCCGAAGTGGTGCGAGCACTTGCTGGCATTATGCCAAATGTAGAGAGAACGAAACAGTTGTAGCGATTCTTGCACTTCCTAATTCTTTACGGAGCCCCAATCTGCTCTGATGCCTTAAGGGGATTAAGGTAAAGTACCCGAAATCGGGACACGTTCAAAATTGGGACCGAAACTTCGACAGTCATAAAAAACTACTATTACCGATTAGTTTTATAACGATGTTGATGTATTCATATTCTCTATACTACTAATTAAGATTATGATGTTAATTGGAATCTCGAATTGTTTTCTATTCGTCAGGAAACACAAAATAATTTTTTAAGTTTAGGTCTCATAGCAAAACGTGTATCCAGCTTTACCTGCTCTTTAATTTGCCCTAATTCGGGACACATTTAATTTAATAGTCCAGGTCTCGGGTCCATCGCACTGTCTCGATTTCACTCTCATTTTTAAATAGAATGTCCAGACTTGAATATGCCTTGCACATATTCAAACTTTATTTTTTATTACAAAGAGGCATAGAAACGAGTTTATTTTTGTATAAATATGTAAGATTTATGCTTAATTAATCATAGTACATCATCGATTTGGACAAGTTGGCTCATACAATTTAAAAATATTATTTAATTGTGACTATACCGAAAAACTGTCCCGACTTCGGGTACTTTACCTTATCGTGATTTTCACACACACACACACACACATACAGACATTTTTCAAAGACCATGTATTTTAATTCCTACTACCTCGAAAAACAATTATAACGTGTTTTTACAACAACTCAAAAAATTACTATTACAAAGCTTCCTCTAGGAGGAAGCGAAATTGCTGTCGATTCAAAAAATTAACACGTTATTTAGAAGCATATTAACAATAATATATCTCAAATTAAAGAAGTCTAGCCCCACCGTTTGTAAAATATTATTACAATCCATAATATGTGTGCTCGATGAACTTCTCAAGCACATGCATTAGAGAAAAAATGTCGCTGTCGACACGTGGCAATTTCAATTTATGTGAAACAAATAATAAATTTTTAATATATAAATACAATATTTGCATTATTATTTTATCAACAATTTATTTAATGTGTAAAAGCTACAGATTACTTAAATAATTAAAAATTTTATTTATAACTTTTTCATCTTTAGTAACTATACACTTATTAGTAATATCATATTTTTTTGACAATATATTTCTAATACTTTCTTTGCTAACATTGTTTAATGCTATTTTTAAATCGTCTAAGGTAATATTAGCGTAATCAAATTTTTTGAGAATATCTCTCGATACAACGTTTTTTAAACCTCCTACTTGAGATATAGCATTACTTGCTAACTGAGAATTTAGTATCCGTATGGTTGAATCATAAAACTTTTATATTATAGAATATAGTTTATCCTCCTTTTTAAGAGCACTAATATTTTTTTTTTAATTTTTACATCGTATAAAGCATCCTGAAATTGAGACTTTATATCCGAATCAATCCCAAGAAAAATGCTAGCTAAGTTACATAATTTGTATGAGCCTGGCTTATTTTTTAGATTCGGAAATTATTTTTTAAATAATGTTAAAGTATTAGTAAAACCGTTTATCGTTGAAAAACTTTCTATTAAATTGTTATTTATAATGGCATTGATCAAACAAGATTTGTTAAAGTAAGCATTACGTGCAGCAAGAACGCAAGACATTTCAAAATTTAGGCTTTGCCGTCACCTGCAGGTTCACAGAGGTGATGGATTTTAATCCAGTTAGGCTTAAAT